>VZDJ01006028.1:21020812-21034585 GCA_008694505.1 Cyanoderma ruficeps
CTCCTCCTCCTCTCTCTGCCCTTCCCAAGCCTTGGGATGAAAACAGAGTGCTCTGCCAGTTAAAAAAGAAGATGGGGAAAGGAGAAGGTTTCAGAGCTATAAAGCACAGGAGCCCTGGCAGCAGCTTTTCACTTTATCCACTGTGAGCTTCCATCTTGTAAACTTTTACTGATCTTGACCTGACCTACAGAAAAACGTTACCAGCATTTGAGGTTGGAGGAAGGATTCATTTCACTGTTTTCCCTTTGTTCCAGTTTATACAAAGGCTGGGTCAAGCCATTCAGAGGTATTTTTCTGCGTGGGTCTTCTGCTGCTTCACTGCAGGCTCATTGGAACTTGGGAAGACATCACAGACTCCTCTAAGGAGTTTTCTTTCTGAGGAAATCACTCACAAACACGTAGAAAAATGGGAGATTGAGGCTGACTCTTCCCCATAACTTGCTGTTGGCTGCTGGTGAACCTGCAGCTCAGGCATTTCCTCAGACCACCTCTGGATCTTGTGCTATGAAATTATAATTGTTGGCTGCTCATCTCCTTAGAGCGCATACATGTGCAGAACTCCCTCCCTCTCTTCAGTTCAAGTGTGCAGTTTAGTCAAATTCACCTCTTCTGATGTTAGTGCCGTTCCACTGCTTTCATCCTTATTCCTGTCATTCATGCTTTTCCAGCTTCCCAGCATCCTTTTTGAGGGGGGAGAAAGGAGACTCAAGCAACACAGATTTTTCAAGGTGCAAAGGCACCAAGATCCAGAGACATGCAAAGCAATCCTGATTGGAAGGGATATTTTGATGTCTCCACTCAAATCATAGAATCGTGAGATCGTGGTATGGTTTGGGTTGGAAGGAAACTTAAACCTCATCCAGTTCCACCCCCTGCCATGGGCAGGGACACCTCCCACTATCCCAGGTTGTTCCAAGCCCCGTCCAGCCTGGCCTTGGACACTTCCAGGGATCATGGGCAGCCACAGCTTCTCTGTTATAATTCCAAGCAACTTCCTCCACCCAGACAGTTCAAGTTCCTTTGGTGTTCTTTGATCCATCTGCTAGGGCCTGCAGATCAGAAGTTACTCATTTTACACCCTGCTCCTTTCTTGGCCCTCCACACTGCCTGTCAGGCTTCCTAATCCACTCATGTTTGTAAAAGGATTGATAATTCATTCCTTCTCTTAGAAAGTAGTTCTTCAAATCTCTTAGTCTACCTTTTAATAGAATCCCTGCTCTCTATTTTTTCTGTGTTTGAACACGAAGTCTTCTTACTTGTAACAGCCTCCTTCGCTCTGATCTTTAATTACAGTAGCTTTCTTCTGGTCTTTTTAAAAGTCTTTTTTGATACACTCTGAGTATTTTCTCTGAGCCTCTAACATGGTGTCTTTAAACAATATCTCTGCTGCTTGCAAACATTTCGTGGCTCGTTCTAATTTCCTTTGAACGAGTCGCCTCATTTTTCGTAGGGCTCCTTTTTAAATCCAGCCCTGTGCTCGGTGATATTTTTGGCTGCCTTGTTCCTATGACTATGCTGGAGCTCAGCACATTATGGCTTCTCCTACAGAGCCTCTCTTTGATAAGACCATAATGATGCTGGGCCACACAAGGAGGTCTTTCTCCAATGACTGGATCTCCTAGGAGTGTTTGGTATCTCAACATTTACCGTCAGTGTCCATTATATTTAACCATTATATGTGAACAAAAGGATTTTCGCTTTTTATTGCATCTTGTGTACCCACAGTGTCTTTGGCCTCCTCTAGGACACCTCAGGCAGTGGCACTGCCCTGGCCAAGCCACTGAGGAGTAGCTCTGTTGTTGTCCTATTCTTGGCTCTTGCCCAAAGAGATCTTCACCACTTCCCACCGTGTCTTTCTCACTTTTCAACGTACCCTTCCCTTCAGAGCAAACAATCCTTGGCCAGGATTCAATTTCCAGACAAACACCATCCTTTACACTCACACCAGGGCACTTGTACAGCCAGGAGGGATGAGCTGAAGGTCAGGAGAGCAACTTCACAGCTGGGAACTGGAGTCTGGACTCTCAGCAAGGAAAGGACATTGCCTGGAGGGTAGGAGATGCTGTTTCTAATACACTTCATGTAATGACTCTGAAAATTAGGGTCTGAGCAACCTGGTCTAGTGGAGGGTGTCCCTGCCCATGGCAGGGGGTTGGAAGGAGATGAGCTTTAATGTCTTTTCCAACCCAAACCATTCAGTGATTCCCTGCTATTATGTCATATATCTTATATAACTTTGTATTCCTTCATATCTATATTTGATCCTGTTTGATGTGCATTTGCTCATGTTTTAGGGGATTAAATCTTTCCTCAGCCCTTCCTTTTGGAGGGAACTGCCACCAAACCCCACGAGGGAGCAGCACGAGGCCCTGCTGGGATCCAGGCATTGTCTTCTGCATCCCGTGAGAGTGGAGCTGCTGATCTGGGAATGGAGTTGGAAAACATTCCAATGCCGGGAGCTGTGTGTACTTACTGCAGAGCTCGTGCAGGTGTGCTAATGAGAGACTCCGCTCATCACAAGCCTGAGACCTTGGAGAATATTAGTAAAAATGCCAATTTGCATGTCTTGGGGTTAATTGAGGAAATCTCCGATGGAAAAATCTCGCTGTCACTTCAGAAGCCAGTTCTGAATACAAATTGTGTGTCTCCACTGGATATCGTGAAATCTTTTCAACTTCTTTGCAAACCTGTAGGAACAAGGAAGGTTGTTGGCTCCCAGAAGTTTTCCTCAACATTTCAGACATTTTTTATCTGTGTTGACATTAGCATGGGATTCCTACTCCAAGCATGGAGAATATGTGGGATCCTCCACCAAACAAACATTAAAGGGGCATGAATATTTTCTCAGATATTCCCCAAAGCACGTGTTTTTCATAGGAAAAGAGACATTTCTGCGTGCAAAATACCAATTCTTTTCAAGTAGGCCAACACTCTTATTTTATGCCTGTAGTCTAATCCAAGTTTCTTGCATATAAAAATAATTACTGGATGTTTTCATCTTTGCTTGAGCTGAGCAGTTGCTTGACAAGATGCAGTTGTCTCATTGAGAAACGGGGAAGCAAAGAACTGGTTCATTCTCCTGATTAAGAATCAGTGCAGGTTTTTATTATCCTGGAATCACAATATATTTTCTCATCACCTGGTCTTCCAGGGGGGTTTCTTTCCTTTTACAACTGTTTTATTATATGCCACTATAAGATTACCACCAACAGTGCAAAGCACAACCAGAAATCCTGAATATTTCTCCGTTTAATTGCAAATGTTTTGTGATGCTCTGATCATTCCATCAGCCATTGGGGGATTTTATAAATGTCTTGCTCCACATTATGTCTGTATAATTAACTGCTCTTGTTGAAACACCTAATTTTTGGAGGAGTTTATGGAAGAACACGAGGGAGAGGCACGGGTTTGATGCTGATTTTAAATGAATTATTCCTTGGTTTTCAAAGTTTGCTTTTAGTAGTTTTGACATTCAGTCTTTCTTTTTTTAAACCAGCATGTCCTATGGAACAAAAAGATAAAAAATTAATTAGAAAAGACAAGAAAAGAGAGCAAAAAGGCCAAATTTTCCCCTCAGCAGAAGTTTCTTAAAATCAAACTCAGTTTCTGAACCTCCAGCAGAACAGGAAAGTTTTGCCAAATTCTTTTCGCTTCCCTTTCTCCAGTTTCCTCGTTTGATCATTCCGACGGGGCTGTGCGACGCTGCCGATCTCAACGTGTCGCAAGGGGTGTAATTAAAGCAGAATTCTGCCTTGATTATGGCTCTGATATGTGCCCTTCCCAGCAGCTGGAAGATGATGAGCTCCAAAACCACGGAACCGTGCAAAGCACCGCGGATAACGCTGCGTGCCGTGGTACGGATGAGTGACGGGACACGAGGACGTGGCCTCTGGCTGTGCCAGGGGAGGGTCAGGTTGGAGATCAGGAAGAATTTCTTCATGGAGAGGGTGGTCAGGCATGGAAGGGGCTGCCCAGGGAGGTTTGGAGTCCCCATCCTTGGAGGTGTCCAGGGAATGACTGGACGTGGCACTCAGTGCTGTGGGCTGGGTGACAAGGTGGGGATCGGTCACAGGATGGACTCGATGGTTTTCCAGCCTACATGTGCCCTCATCTGGGATGGGTTTCTATTTAATGCCATGGAGGCACCTGTGGGGGCAGAAAATCTTGGGATGAAACCCCAAGGGGCTGCTGGAGCTACATCTGGGGTTGGTGTCATTGCTCCAGTGTTCTCTTGGGTGAGTCCCAGTTCTCCAAGCCCAAGAGAATTCCCAGAGAAGCTGTGGCTGCCTCATCCCTGGAAGTCTCCCAGGCCAGGCTGGATGGAGCTTGGAGCAACCTGAGACAGTGGAAAGTGTCCCTGCCCGTGGCAGGCATGGGATGAGATGATCTTTAAGCTCCAGGCCACTCTGTGATTCTAGAGAACACTGCACCCATGAAGTGGGGACAACCACACAGTGTTTTTCCCCTTTCAAAGACAAGGGGTGTTGAGAGGATAAATAAAATTAATTAGGGCCTGAAATAGTAAAGATACACACTGCAATGGGGAACTGTACAACGAGGACAGGTTTCAAGATCTGTCACAAGCTGCTGAAGGAGAAATAAAGATCTATTTTTTTTCACTAGGTTTAACATGGGAAAAGCAACCCAGGCAGTCGCTTTTGAAGAGAAATTAGGAACAAAAGAGAACACATGTGGTAAAATGTTATAATAGTCAGAGCCAGAAGATCCTACTCATTTCCTGTAGGAGGAAAGTCACCAAGAATTGGAAAGGGGAAAGCCCACATGATTAAAGGAAGAACAAGATTGACTTCTCCCTGACTGACAGTCTCTGCATCAATGCTGTTCTGTTCCAAGACTCCTGTTCCCAAGGTAGTACAATCCAGCCAAAGATAAAGCTGCGGGAAGGCAGAGAGAACATCAAAGATTCACTTACTGATGTGAGAAAGAGGCAGAAAATTAAATCTCAGGTGGCAAATGAGGTTCCCACCCTTGCCAAGATTGACCAGTGAGACCAGTTAGATATAAGATATAAAATAGCAAGTGCAAGACTGGAAAAAATGGGGTGTTGTGGGTGTGTTTAACATGTGACACCCGCAGTTCTGGCAGGGTGTTGTGCTCCATTTCCACCTCTAGTCACAAAGTGGGTATGAGTTGAATTAAGCCACAGCAAAGCTTCTGCATCCTAAAGTTTTATGGTAAAATTAATCCTTTGAAAAAGATATGTTTCCCTATTTACTCTTTATTGTGAAATGACTTTAAAGTTTCAATGTTTTTGTGTGTGTGTGTGTCAAAGTCAGCCTATGTAGATGTGTTTACATGCTGTCAAATAAAAAGATATGTAAATATTTATATAAATAGATACTTGTACTCTCACCCATCAATACTTCTATATACAGCTTTATGTGAGGGGACCCACACATGAAACTCATTTCTTTGCCAGACCATAATTTTCTCTGACCACAGACCTGAGAGTAAATTTTCTAGGACCAGGACTAAATATTCAAAGGAGGCTTGCCATGTCCCAGAGCCATAAAGCCATGAGCAGGAGCTGTCTCAGCACCTCGGCGTGCTGTGAGTCCTGAGATCTCCAGTGCCCCCCTGCACTTGTGTAGAGCTGGGATGGGCAGCACCAGCCTCTGCAGCTTTTCTAGGGCATCAAAAGGGCACTTGTTTTTTCCTTATCTTATATAGGGGCCTTCTCACCTATAGATTTCACAGCCCAGGTACCTGGGACTTTGCTGTCATGAAAAAAAATTTTAAATGGGGTTTTCTTTTCACACTCAGCAAACCAGTGCTGTTGTAACACATCCACTAATCAGTAAATTGGTGGGATGGACAAGCAGGTTTGCCCTCACATTTCTTCCTCTCAAGGGGGGAACCCTTTTAACTCCTCGTGCTGAAGCTGTTGAGATGGGTCTCTAATGGGCCATATGTTCCTGGAGCTGCTGGGAGAGCCCTGTGACCCAGCCCTTGCTCCACCAATTAATCCCTCACCTCTCTTCTCACTGACGAACCAGAAGGGAATTAACAAAGGGCAGGGAATGCCTCTTTGCCCTGAGACCAAGTGGTACAACTGAGCTCCCCAAAACAAGACTGTCCATGTCCACACCATTCACTGGGAATGAGCTCTGGCCCTTGGCTGTGCCTGGGGAATTTTTGGGTCAATGTTAGTTGACACCGACCAAAACTAGGCCAGGGAACGTGCTGACCATTTCTCTGTCCTCACAGCCCAGCACAACAGGCCTCACCTGGGCCTCCCCTTCCAGGCTAAAGGGATGTGTTCTCTCTAATTTAATATTCAAATGCCAAGTAAAGCTGAAAAGCTTCCAATGAAGAAAGGTAATGCACCTACACCCCATCTTGGGATCAAAGCTCTGCGGAGAGATGGGGGCTGAAACTCTTCAGAGAAAGGAGGGCATAATTCCCTGATATCCAACATCCTGCTAGAGAAACCCATTCGCAGAAATAATGAGATAAAACCATCCTCCAGTCCTCTGGATTGTGCTGGTCTTGACTCGCTACAACCTTCCTACAAGATTGAACCTCTGAAGTGGGACTGATGGGGCAAACCTAAAACATGAGCTGTGCCCAATCCCATAAACTGGATTTAGGAATGGCACATCTAATTTAACCATTAGATCTATGAGATTTACCCTCATCCCTTTGAGAGTCTTGTTCACATCTCCTCACTCCCCGGCCCGATGAGAGAATCACACAGATAAAGACATGGCATTGCAGAGGACTGAGGCCTTGTAGAAGTGGCCTTCTCCAGGCCTGTCCTGTTCCCAAATCCACAGTCTCCCTGCAGCAAGGTACCACTTTCATCAGCCCTTTCAGCTGTGCCTGGGGATATCAGGTTGGATATCAGGAAAAGGTTCATCCCCCAGAGGGTGTTGGGCACTGAACAGATTCCCCAGGGAATGGGCACAGCCCCAAGGCTGCCAAAGCTCCGGGAGTGTTTGGACAAGGCTCTCAGAGATGCACAGAGTGGGATTGTTGGGGTGTCTCTGCAGGGCCAGGAGTTGGATCAATAATCTTGGTGAGCCCCTTAAATCTCAGGATATTCTGTAATTCCAACTCTGTGATTCACCATTTCTCTCCCCACCAAGAGCTGGCAGAGCTGTTGTGGGGAGGGGGTGTCAGGACAAGGGGACCCCCAGCATTCCTGGCTGTGGGGACAGAACAATGGGAGCCCCAACATTCCAGCCCTGGAGACACTCCAAGAGCAGTGTCCAGATCTGTGTCCAGTCAACAGAGCTGAGCAGCCAGTGAGGCTGAGTGACCATGGTCCTGTCAGCTCTGTGGCACCGCTGTGGCAGCCAGAGCTCCCCCATGACCCAGCTCCTGCAGCCCTTCCTCTCCCCCAAGCCCTCCTGCAGCACAGGTAGGGCCTGATCCTGCATGCAGCAGCCCAGAGATGCACTGTGGGGACATTTCCAGCCCTTCCTACCCTGACCCTCTCCCTCCTCCTCCTCCTCAGTGCCCTCAGTGTCTGACCCCCAGCCTGGGCTGCCACCTCCCACAGGATGGTCCAAGCCCCCCCAGCACCCCTGTGCCCCTGTCAGCTGTGGCCCGGTGGCTCAACAGGGCACAGCCACCACCCCTGGCCCTGCCTGGGCCACATCTGCCCAGGGCAAACCTTTGTCAGCTCCTCTGCCAGGCCATGTGTCCCCTGTGCCCTGGGTGATCCCAGAAGTGTCCCCATGCCCATGGACTCTGCAGATACCAGTGGCCCCAGTCCCCAGTGCAAAGTCACCCAGCTCTGGCTTCCCGGGAAGGTGCCCCTCACTGAACAGAGTCCCAAAGTCATCCTGAGCACAGAACATGGCAGGACCACTGGCAGGAATTATCAAGAACCACAGCAGGATGCAGGGACAGACCTGCCACCACCCCAGGGCAAAGTGTCCACACATGGCATCAGGCTGGAAAGTGAGGGGAAAAAGAGGAAGAAGAACTCTCTGCCCAGAGCTGACAGCGAGCTCAAGGCTCCCACAGGCAGAGCTGGAGCAGAAATGTAGGATTAGGCCTTTTGAGAGCTCACATCATTTGGGGATGGAGCAAGGCTGATTTTGATGTTATAGCTGCAGATGTAGATGTAGACAAAGATGTAGATGTAGCTGTAGATGTAGGTATAGATGAAGATATTGTTCACTGCTCTGCTTTTTCCATTAAAACAATTTCATCCATAACCTGTTTGTGTCTGCGTGGAGTGGGGAGTGAGTGCAGAGGGCCTCAAGGAAGTGGCCCCAAAGCAGAGCCACCAAGTCCCAAAAGGCACCAAGAAGTCCCCAGACCTGTGTGACTGCCAGCAGTGCAGGCAGTCCTGGAGGGGACGTGTCCAATGCCCTTCCCCAAAGGAAGCAGCCAGGGAGCCAGGACAGATGGGAGTCTTAGTTTGAATGTCAAATGTTTTTATTCACCTCCTGGTTTTTGCAAATGCTCTCTTTTTCAAGACTCCTAGAATCCTAGACCACTTTGTGTTGGAAGAGACCTCTAAGATCTTCTAGTTCCAACCCAGCCCTCCATGGGGACAGACTCCTGCAATATCTCTGCAAGTGCAGGAGATAAAAAGTTCCTTCAAAAATGAAAGTGTGTTTTCTCATACAAGGAGATAACTGATAGTTCTTGGGAAAAGGTCCCAGGATAATCCTTAAAATTGGGAGATGTGCAATGAAATCATGAGCGGTAGTGACCTCACCTTTCTGCCTGGGTAGGACACCGTGTATTTCATATCCTGAAGGTACAACAGTAAAATATTTCAAAAAGAAAATAAATGTAATGTATTCATAATTGCTAATGTGATTGAGAATGTACATTTAAGAAATGTAATGGCATAAACCTGAAGAAATCTAATTCTGAAAGGAAGCTGTCTAAATTTAGAGTAATGTAGTAATAATTAATCCATTTAGCATTCCATGCTGGTTTCAGCCCCAGGAATGACTAAACAGAGGACTGCCCCCAGCTTAGGATGGGCAAGGAAAATGGAAGAGGTTATATATAAAAATATATATGGGCGCATTTTCTGCTAAGTCAAAACAGATCATCTCTGATCATCTCCAACAGAGATATTTTTTCCAGGTCAATTTGCACTCTGGGTTAGATGAAAATGCTTTCCAGCAAAGTGAGGGCTAAACTAGACCACTATCCCAGGTTGCTCCAAGCCCTGTCCATCCTGGCCTTGGACACTTCCAGGGATCCAGGGGCAGCCACAGCTTCTCTGGGAAGGAGGGTTTCTCTGCCAGGTCCTCCCCATCCTCACAGGGAAGAATTTCTTCCCAATATCCCATCTATGCTTTCGTGGGAGGTGTCGCTGCCTGTGCCAGGGGGTTGGAATGAGATGAGCTTTAAGTTCCCTTCCCACCCAAACCATTCTGGGATCCTGGGGTCCTATGGAGCATCCCATAAAGGGAAGGTGTGAGGGAGCTGAACCTGTTCAGCCTCAAGGAGAGAAGACTAAGAGGGGATCCTATCAATGCACACAAATAACTTAAGGGCAGCTCTCAAGAGGATGGGGTCAGGCTCCTTTTGTGGTGCTCAAAAACAGTGCAAGGGGCAATGGACACAAACCAAAACATTCAGAAGTTTTCTGTGAGTATAGGGACAAACTTTCTTACTCTGAGCGTGAGGGAGCACTGGAATAGTCTTCCCAGGGAGGTTGTGGAGTCTCCTGCTCTGGAGATACTCCAAAGCCACCTGAATGAGACCCTTGTGTGACCTTCTTCAGCGACCCTGCTCTCCAGGGGGGTGGCACTGGGTGGTCTCTAGAAACCTCTGTCAATGCCAACCCTTCTGTGATGCCATAAAGAGAGGGTCTGCTCTCAGGCCTTAGTCCTGTGGAAGAAAAAAACAAAACTGCAGCAACAATGAAAAATAACCAAAACAAAACCAGGCAGGAAGGAGGAGTCATTGGGCCCGTGGGACATAAATGGAGACAGAAATAAAATCCATTATAACTTCTGGCCTTTGAATCGTGGTAACCATGATATAAGCAATGCAGGAGGAGGTTCTTGTTTAATTCAGTGGATATCAATGAGTTCTTCTCAACTGAGCAGCATCAAATCCCAGTCATTTTGCTTTCTGTCAAATACTCAGTCTGTTGTTTAACTATTTTTGTTCTTATTATTTTTTTCCCCCCTGCTCTTTACAAACAACCTGGTAACTGTTTTCAAAACCTACTCTAAGTCTGAACCAAAAAGTTAGTGAAATGTTCAAATGTCATACAGATCTCACTGAAACACACAGAGCTTCATTCTCCATGAAGCTTGCAGTGAAAAGGAAGCAATTACAGTGTAAGATTGAAGACTAAAGCATCATCTGAGTGTCTTGTCATGGAGAGCAGGGAACGTGGAGACCCCAGAGGCAGAACTGTCACCCGAATTGAAAGCATTCAATGTCAAGGGACATTACCCTGAGGGATAGGGGACAAGGGAATTTTTCTTTCTGTGTTGGTCAGACATGTAAAGCTGTGGGGCCCTGGTCCAGGTGTGCAGGAGCTGGTGAATAACAATCACGCTACACTTGAGCAGTCACTGGGTCTGGGCAAACTCTTCCCACGAAAATATCCACTGGGAAGCCCCAGGACTGGGACCATATCAGACACTGTGACAGGGAGGTCTCCTGGGGGACTACCATGCTGGGATGAGCATGGTCCTGTTGGCCTCTGAAAATAAAAAGGCTTTGAAATCTAGAATGTAATGCATAAATACATATATTTATATACACATCCATCTCCCTCTTTGTATAAATATACAGCTCCCCGTTTGTATAAATAAGTTTTTTTTCACATTAAACCCTTTCTTCATACCCAGCCTGGCCTTCAGGTGCTATAAAGTGATATGCCAGGGTTGTGTGAGCTCTGCTGGCTGCAGACATGAAGCCACAGGGAGAAGGGAGCAGCAATGAATGCAGCTTTGCTGGAATTACGTAATTACTTTCTTCAAGCTAAAAGTATTTCAAGTGTTTGATTGCCAGTGCTACATAACAATCTGGAGTAATTATATAATTAGCAAGAAATTGCAGCTCCCATTAGGTACTTAGAAGAAGTCAGATTTAGGTTTGATTTTTTAAAAAGGTGGGAAGTTGTGCACATGTGGGTTTTTTGCATAACGATATGACCTCGAAGAAGTGAGGGAGTTGATTTTTTTCCTTTCCATAAAGGAAGGTTTCAGTGTTCATTTTGAAAATAGATCAAGTAAGACTTGCTTGAGAAGATTGAGAAATCTAGTGAAATTGGTGGTTAAAAAGTTCATTAGGATTAATTGCTTCCAATTGTTACCAGAAAGCTTGCCAGGATAGGTAATATTGGACTTCAATATCCCTCTGAATAGAAAAAGTCTTGGATTAGCTCCAGGGACAGTCTTCCTGGGGAGAAGGCCAGAGGGTGGTTAGTGTTGGAAAGGACCTTGAATATCACCTAATTCCAGCTGCCATTGGAGATGGGAGAAGAAACCAGGTCTGACACCCAGACTGGGATTGTCCCCCTCTGTCGGGAGCTGCCCTCTGACACAGCGGTGTTATCTGGTGTTTCATATCCAGGGTTGGAGAGAAGGGCTATCACATCCCTGCCATATTGCTGATCCTGTTGTTCAAAGTGATCAACATTTCATTCATTAAAGCCACTGGAGCCTTGCCATAAATATCAGCCAAATTTCCTCCCGGAGTGAGCTCCCAACTCTTCCAATGATAAACAATTTTATACAAAAAAAAACACCCAGACATGAGAGAGGGGAAAAAATGCCTGTGCATTTTCTACCCAGATGTTTAAAATGAAGATCCTGCCTAAGTAACCTCTTTTAAAGTCTTGAGCAAGGCCCAGGAGATATAATTGATTTGGATTTTTTAAAAGCCAGTGCCAATTTCATCAGAAAGACACCTTGTGCAGCTCAAACCCACCGGGAGCCAGCATGAAATAATGGAATGGTTAAGTAACTTATTATGGACAGCAAGGAGAATTTGTAGCAGAAACTGTCGGCATGTCATTCCAGTGCCAGGGCAGAGAAATCAGTTCTAAAATTGATTTCATTTGGTTGGCAAAAAAACCCAACGGTGCCAGACAAAGGGAGAGGGGGCAAGTGGAATATTCCTGTTGCAACACCGAGCTGCTGAATGGGGAGAAAGCGGTGAAACAATGGGAGAAGAGGGAAAATAGCTTGAAGAGCTGCATATGAGACTGAAATTATGCTGCAAACTTTGGAAGCTCTGCTATCACATGGAAAAGTAATTTAATAGCCAGGCAGACAGAGGACTGAGCCTTGGCTAAATGCAGGGCTGAGCAAACCTCATTGATTTCCGTGGAAGGCGGCAGTGGATGTGGACAGATCCTGCACCGGGGCCACAAAAATGGGGAGTATCTTGGGGTGGGGAGCAGCATCCCATGCCACGTGTGTAGCTCCAACCTTTCCCCACCACCAAGCCCCAGCAGTGGGATTGTGTCCGACGTGGGATGGGAGCTGCTGCTGCTCCCTGCACAGATTTTTACAGCTGCCTCCCCACAGTCAAAAAACGGAGGGGGAAAAGCAATAAATTCTACCGAGGACAAGGAATTTGATGGTGGAGATGGCAAAGCGGGGAATGGCTTTGGGAGATAACCGGTGTCACGCCATAGCGGATGTAAATCCCCGCAGCCGGCTCTGGCCGTTTACACCGGGAGGATCCAGCCCTTTGTTCCCCGCAGACTCCGGGATTAGGGAAAATGAAAAGGATAAAGAACAGCCCTCCTGAAGCTGCGATTCACCCGCACGTTAATGTATGCGCATAAAGGAGCGGCCACCCGGGCCAGGCTGCGCCAAGAAAAGATGCGAAGGTCATTCAGGAGCAGATGTCACCTTAGCAGAAAACAAAGCAGTAAAATGAACAAGCCTCAATGGACCAAATGCCTTTTCAGGCGGGCTCTAGAATCCGTGTTCCAGTAACAGAAATAAATGTACGGGGGGGGAAAAAATGTGTGTGTTTGTTTCTTTCTCTCGCAGCAATAGAATCACGTCCCCGCGTCTGAGCAGGAGCTACTTGAAATAAAGCTAGAACAACGCTTATCTCTTATCAGCACTCGGGATTTGCAATAATGAAAAGATTTGCATAACAAATGCTTCTTCTCCTTCTTCGGGTTGGGATGGAAGTATTTATTTCCCCTACTTTTCTGCCATTTTTAAAAATATATATCTATCTTTGAGCCAAAACACAAGCTTTTCTACTTAAAACCACTGCCTCAACCCTTGTCTATGCTGACTCTCTCCTGCTGCAGTTTGGGCGATTGAAAGAAACACATTTTTGTCCTCATTTATATCCTTACAGGCTCCTTATGGCTCCTGTGCACTCGCAGAGAAAATAAAGACAAAAGGCCTCATTCATCCCTTGCGTGGCCCCGTTTTACACCCGTGCCACTCCGCCTCTTCAGAGCCGGGGAGGTGAGAGAAGGATCCTCCCCGCGCAGTCAATTAATTATGAAGTCAATCAGGAGGTAAATATATGCATTAGCATCGGCGAGGGCTGGAGGGGATCTCTGCAGCTGTATCACAGCGTCTCTCCCTGCACATCAGCCTGCTCTGCCCTTTGATCATTTATGCTGCAGCCGGGCCCCCTCCCGCGAGCGCGTGTTGGAGCTCCCGGCAACGGGAACTGCTCCGTGCTGCTCCCAGGGAGCCTGAGGGATGGATGGAGGGATGGATGGATGGATGGATGGATGGATGGATGGATGGATGGATGGATGGATGGATGGATGGATGGATGGATGGATGGATGGAGGGAGGGATGGATGGATGGAGGGATGGATGGATG
>VZDJ01006028.1:21034631-21062650 GCA_008694505.1 Cyanoderma ruficeps
GACGGACATCCAGAGGCTTTCCCAGATGATGGTCAGACTCCTCTTACCCCAGAGTGGAAAGAAATAGGCTCAGTGGATGTTTGACTCAGCCCTTCAGCCCAATGAGGGCTTTCCGGGACCTTCCCAGGCCATGCACCAGCACAGAAACATGGGAGAGTGATTCCCTACAGCCAGGATCTGTCTGAAACCTGATGGGGGTCATGTCAGATCCATGAAATTCCCCACTCAAGCCACAACTCCTTCTTAAAGATGTCACAGTCATACTGATGCTTTTTTATTTTTTAACCAGGTTTTTGGCAAAAGTCTTCTGCCACTCTTTATCTAACCCTAAGGCTTCATTCTCCAAATAAAGCCTTTTTCTTCCAGTCCTTTTCCTGGGGAACAACTACATTTGCTCCAGAAGAGCTTTGTACAAGTGCATGTTCTTCTCATGCCACGTCATTGTATTTTCTGTTTGGCAGCAAAGAAAAATCCACCCAAAACCTTTTTTCTCCCTTTCCTTTTGTCTTTATTCCTGCAGCAGCAAAAAGTATAAATCAAGTGTCAGCCTAAACTGACAAAGCTGAATTACACCCGTAACCTACTGCAAAATCACCATTTTACTGATTTTATAACCAAGGCTGGCCAAGCTGACCGAGGGAATTTTGAGCTGTTTTCAACCCCAGGTCACTCAGGAAGAACCTCCATGAGCCTCCCCTGGAAGACTCATTCGAATTTGTAGCATTGATACTGTTTTCCCAAATAATGAGACTGTATTCTGAGATCCCCACAAAATCCAAGATAAAAGCCAGAAGTCAGTGTATCACCCATGTGAACGTTACTGTGGAAAAGCATCTATTTCTCCCCAAGAGAGGAAATTAAAAATATTACCATTCTTTCCAGTTCATTGTGCTGGAACAGTCCATATTAATGATATCCATAGGTCAAAAAGGAAAAGGAGGATGCTTCTTCATTCATGGACATTAGGGAGAAAAATTTAACAGGCCTTTTATTTATTTCTTTTCCTTTATTTAGGACATTCATGCATGCCATCTCTCATTTCAGGGCACAGGGCTTTTTAATTAGGACATGGGCTTTGAAACAAATGCATTTTGGAATTGCTGAAGCAATAAAACCAGAGGACATTAAACTAAAATGACAAGGAATTAAAAAGGTGTATGATTTTCCTGACCCCACCCCAATTTTGAAATTGTTGGGCCACCACCATCACTTTTTTAACTTAAAACAGAAGTAACTTTATTCTTTCCCTAACAGGGTGGTGAATCTCTGCAACATAACAAATAATTCTCAGGTTTCGAAATTCCACGCTTAGTTAAAGTCCAATTCAGTATCCAGACACTGTTGTGCCGTGACAATGTCCATGACTGACTTCCACATTCCTAACTACTAAGGGAAAAAAAGTCAGGTACTTCTATCTCGGATGTGGCTTTTTGGTCATACAAGAAATGATGCCTGTCTACCTCAATTTCTCCTTTTGACAGTGAAGTGCTGAACAAAAAGCAGGAACAAAAAGGATCAGCATTAAAAGTTAATGCTGTAGGATTTGTCTTTTGTGTCTCACTTACAGGGAAGGAATTACAATGACAGGTGAATTGATCTGGTTCTCCTGCCCAGGGACGGGTGACAAGTTCAGAGAAGTTATGGATGGTCTAAGGATCTTCTTGCAGAGACCTTCAGAATAGAATCACAGAATCATTTGTGTTGGAAAAGCCCTCCAAGATCATCCCAACTGTTAACCCAGCACAGCCACGCCCACCTAAACCATGTCCTCAAATGGCACATCCAAATAACTTTTGGATACTTCCAGGGATAGTTGCAGTTGTGAAGTCTCAGTCCTTGCATGTTTTTAAGACCTGACTGGATGAGCAACCTGGTCTAAACCCGGGGCTGACTCTTCTTGGAAAAGGAGATTGGACCAAAGACCTCGTAAACGCCCTTCCAGACCAAATTCTCCTACAATCAAGCGAGACAACACCTTGTTAATTTTCCTTTTTTTGCTCGAATCCCTTACATTCAAAACTGTCCCCACCTTTAAACAAGGGACTCTGGTACTGGTTGATGACCTGGGATATCCCATTTCAATCCCTGCTTCACACAACTTCCCTACAGGGCTCTCCATGTCTCCCATCTCCATCTGCAGAACGGAGACATTCCTCCGTCTGCAAAAGGCAGCTGCGAGGTGAATTTGTTAGAGATCAACGGGTCCTGAATTCAGTGGTAATAAGGGCCATAAGACAGACAAAATACAGGGTGGGAAAAATCTGACAAGATTTTGATATCTGGTCTAGTTGCCTGGATACTCTCTCCTGGCACAGAAAACTCATGCGCCACAGCCACCGTCACATGGTGTGAGCTCAGAAGTTGATTCACTTCAAGGCAGGAGGAATAAACAGAAAATAAAATGTCTTCCACGATTATTTCAGGGCCAGAACATTAGCAGTTATAAATTGCTTGAGACCTTTAGCTTTCACACCTCAGAGTACCTTGGCTGATGCAGAGGAGCAAAATTGTCTTTTTGCCACGAGGCTTGGGCTTGGAGCAGCCTATGGGCGCGTTGTGTCGGGAGCATGATTTTGGAAACTGAAGTCTGTTAGACAGTCAAGATCTGCAGCCTACTTCCATATGGCCACATTAATCTCACGGCAACTCTGCAGAGAGGAAGATGATGCACCTCCCACCATCCTTGTGGGGGAGAAGCAGTGCTCCTGCCAAGCAGTTTGCACAGGACAATAATTCTAAGCACTGTCCCCTCTGTGAACAGCCTCAGATGGGGCTGCTGAATCCTCCCATCACTTCTCCAAACCACTGCCAGGGCAACCCCTTGTAAACCTTTTAAGAGCCCAGTGAATTCTTTCTTCCTGGGCCACAGCGGAGTGAAACGAGAGAAATAAAGTGAAATAACTTCCCTTCGCTGAGGAAGGAGACAAAGTGTGACTGTGGTTCTTAAAAAGCTTGAGGAGCTTCCAAAAACACAAGGGTTGGAAGTGTAGAGAATGCAGGGAGATCCTTTTAAGGGCATTAAGATACTGAAACACCAAGAAAAGTAAATGCGGATCCAACTTGAAGACCTTTGGTCCTCTCATGGCAAGGAACGTGTTCTGCAGCACCACCACCATGGAGGCTCCCTGCCAGCTCTAAGTCACTGTGAGCCTGCATCATCCAAGGAGAGACACCAGCCTGCTGTATCCCATGAAAATGCCAGGCTGGGATTCACTTAAAGTTAGGGAAGTCTTTCAGGAAGTGGGTTATTGGCACAGCATTTTTTCCCCAGCAGTCTGGTGCTGTGGGCACTTTTCATGAAGAAATTTCTTCTTAAACATGTTTGGGGTTTTTTTTCCCCCTCACATTTTGTTCCATTGGAATTCCTCAGTGAAAAGTTTGATTCCCATCAACTTGGGTCAGAATTTGAAGCTTTAGCTTTGAAGTTTCAAGTTCTGGATCCACAATTGCAAGGTCCTGACGCTGTCTCTCCTTCTTTGTGGCTGGACAAGAGAGGTGAACGGCAGGAATTTGTAACAAAATGGGTTTATTTATTGGATTCATTGGATGGGACCCTGAGCAACTTGAGGTAGGGAGTGACATCCCTGCCCATGGGAGAAGGAGAAACAAGATGAGCTTTAAGGTCCCTGCCAAACACAAACCTTTTGTGATTCTGTGACTACAAAGATTCTTTCAGAAGACTTCATGAACATGGCACTTTGGCTTGGCTCAAAATTTAGGATCCCACGAAGACGAGCCAGTTAATCCCAGCAGAGCACCCATAAATACCACACTGTAGGAAAGGCTTTAAAACTCTAAAGACTGATCATTTTAATAATTTAAGGGTCACACCTCAAGTGTCAGCTGACAATCCACAGGCCTGGAACACGCCTGTTCTTGGCTGCTCAGCATAACAATTGCAAAGGGCCCATTCTGCTGCTTCCCAACTTTAGCCCAGTGACAAATGCACAGAAAAAAAAACATTTACTCTGCAGAACATCTGAAAAGGCATTTCGTGTTCGTTTAACAAGCTGCCCAGTGCAAAACCAGCAGGCAGGAGGTTCCTGCTAGGTGAGAGCTCCTCTGAAATTGCACAGGATTGGCTTTGGCCAAAAAATGGCAGGAGCTGGAGTGAATCCTTCTGTTCATTCCCTGGTGTCCCCCCATCACTGGGAGACTTGTCAGTTGTAGATGAACAGAAATCTCAGATGAAAACCCAAGTTTCAGCCTCTGGAGTTAAATTCACATCAATCTTCTTCAGAGCAAATTAAATCTTGTTTAAACAAAACAAAAACAAACAAACAAACAAACAAACAAAAAAGGCAACCACTCCTCCACTAAGTTTACTATTTAAACCAGGAAGAACTTCTCATGTTAAAGACTCTGGGTTATCACTACCAGAGATAGCAATTAATTTTCTGGAAGACTGCATGACAATAAAGCCCAAATCAATCCTGGCACTTGGTCGTGCTGGACAATGTGCTGGTATTATTAAAAAGCCAATTACCATCAGCTTGTGTTCCAGATGACAGCAGGAACAACTTGGACAAAGTGGAATGTTCCAGGGAATCCTGACATCCTTGCACCGCTCGTTGATAGTTGCAGCTCCCACCTAAGTAATCATTCAGCTGCAAAAGCAACCCTGATTAAAATGTTTACAGGAGCATTTCTGACAAGAAAGGAATTTCATCCTCACCCACTGATAGATGTCTTGCTCCTCTCTCCGAAACATTCAGCAGTGGCATCACAGGGGTCAGCTTCAATCAGCTAAGACAACTCAGATATTCTTAAATTAAAATCCAAAAGAAAAATATAGAATGTTTCCTCTTGACCTCCACATGGCAGATCAAATGAGGACAATAAAATAAATCAAATTTTGTGATGGACTTGATTTGGTCTCTCTTGCGAGGGGGAAGGAAGACTCATATCAGGGGTTTTGACAGGAACTGTTACAGAGGTAGGACTATGAATATCAAAGATATTTCCCATTTCAAAGATCCCTGTTGGAGAGAAAACACTTCCTAAATTCCTTAACATCTGTGAGTATGGGTGGAGAATGCTGTGATGGCTGGATCCCCATCCTTTCAGGACAACTTCTGAGAAGGAAGAGAACGTTCTGTCATTTTGTTGGTCCGTATTGGAGGGACATCCCTGTCCTATGACAATCCCACAAGTCCCGACTGCACAAAGTTGGGATCTGCAGCCTCTGGCTGACACGGAATGTTGCAGGTGGCTTTTCCTGCTGTGCCTGAGTAGCCCTGGGTGGGACAGTGCTGCTGATGGCCTTGGTTTGTGACCACTGGTGACATTCACGGTGCCAGCACGCCTGTCCTTCAGAACAGAATTAACTGCAGCGTTCTGCCAAGCTCTGACTTGAATAATTATGGTCTGTCCTGCAATTCCTCTGAGATTGGTGCTCTAAAGAAGGGGCTCTTCATCATGAGCATGTGAGATCCCATCTCATGGCTGTTCATGGATACCTCCCCACCATAACGGGCCACAGGCTTTCTTCCAAAGGAAAAGGTTGTGTGGAAAAGGTAGGGAGAGAGCTGGATTTTAGCCCTGAGGTAGGGAATCGTTGTGTCCATGATCATGGAATCGTAGAACCCCAGAACTGGAATATTCTGTGTTGGAAGGAACCCAGAAGGATCATCAGAGTCCATCTCCTGGTCCTGCAGAGGACAGCCCCAGGAATCCCACCATGAGCATTACGTGACGTATCACAAATCATCTTCTGAGGCATTTGCTCAGTCCATAAATGCAGGACCAGCTCGAGGTCTGGGAATTGTGAGAGTGTAGGTGCAAGAACAACCTGAAAACCATGGATGGCACCTCCCAGGAACACCAGTTGCTCCAGTGATGGCTTTAGGGATGTCCTGTCCTGTGGCCTGGGAGACAGCATTACAGATCCCAATGTCCTCAACTTATTCGCGGGGGATTTCAATGCATTTTCTTTGATTAATTCTTGGATTAATTCTTGTGAAGGGCTTTTGATAAAGGCTCAGCAAGGGTACGAGGTTTGTGGCACTAATCATGGAATCATGGAATGGTTTGGGTGGGAAGGGAACCTAAAGCTCATCCCATTCCACTCCCTGTCATGGGCAGGGGGACCTTCCACTATCCCAGGTTGCTCCAAGCCCCCTCCAACCTGACCTTGGTGGTACCAAGGATGGTTATTCTGCCACTTATCTGTTCATTTTGTCTTGAACCTTGATTTTTTGGCATGTTTGAGGACACCAGGTGGGAGATGGGCCAGGTCAGACATGTGCAGAGATGCTTCTCTTTTATTGTCTGATATTCTACTCTTCCCATAAACAGGGAGCTCTTGTTTCTTTCCAAAAAAAGAGAATACATCCTATTTATTGCACTGTGTAACAGTGCAATAAATAACTTCTGATGGTCAGGTTTTTTTCTCCTAATTGACTGTCAGAGAAAAATAAAACAGCAGCAGCAACAACAGCTCTGTGCTGTCTTTCACTTGAACTTTCCCAAGTACTTTGAAATCCTGAGTGAAATTAGCTGCCCAGCCTCTCCTGAGGCAGGTGGGGAGAATGGGAGGGAAGGTGGAAGGGAAAGGCTTTCCTGAGCTCACCCAACAAATCAAGGCATGGTTTCATCTCTCTGGATTCACTGATGGCTACAGGATGGGACCCAGCATGGAAATCTGGGTTGTGTTTCCTTGGGGGCCGGGGAAGACTGAGGAAAAGAATGTGGAAAAGAATCTTGATGCTGAAAGTTTATTCCCTGCTTTTTCCCTAATGGTCAAACTGACTTAACTGGGATTCAGTGCTTTGCTTCCTACTCAAGCCTGTGGAAAGGAATAATGAACATTTATCCCTCCTTCTTGCGTCCTCCGCAACTTTCTTAAAGCAAAGTCCTTCTCCAGAAGCAACACTCATCCGCAGGACGCCCTAAAAAGCCGCATTTTTTTTTTTTCCCCAAAAGCAGCACGCACAGAGGGAAGCCTGCAGCTCCAGAATGCCACATGGCCTCGAAAAATCCCATCTGGGCACAGCCTCACTGGGGTGCCTCGCTCTGAGGGTACCGGGAGCACTGGGGGAGCTGCCATCCCTGACACGGAGCTGGGGCATCAGCTGCTCGCCGCATGCCAGGGCTCGACGTGCCGAAAGTGGAGGAGCACGAGCTGCTGCCGCCCTCTGGGAGAGCCGTCAAAACATCTGTGATATTTGGGACCGTTCCAGGGCCAGGGAATCAGAAGTGGATCCTGGAAATCTGCCTATTATCCTAATGAGGATGTTTCCGTGCGGTGGCAGACCGAGGCGGGGAGGCTGACGCCGGGGAAGGGTCGGTCCAAGTGACCTCCCGCTGTCCCAAAGGGTGGCCCGGCACCAGGGCGTGTCTGTCCTCCCCATCAGGATCAGTTACTGTGTGTTATTGCCTGTGTAACTTCAGTTCCCAGGAGTGTTTTCCCATTAGGAAAAGGGGAAAAAAAAAAAAAGGAAAAAAGAAAAAAGAAAAAGAGAAACAAACCAGAAGCTTTGCACGGGCTTTTAAGCAAACAAAATGTGGAACATGTGTGCACACAAGATTTCACACCCACGCACAATTTCCCTTCTAACGTTGCAAATGGCTCGTGCACGAGGACCTGGCATAATGCAAGGCAGGGAAAAGTGGGAAAAACAAGGGGAAAACGGGGAAAAAGACAGAAAAAAAAAATTCAGTAATTGTTTCATTTTAAGGAAACCACGTAAATTTGCAGCAATGAAAACCAACCCCCGTCCTGTTTTATCGGATGTTTGATCAAGTTGAAAATACTTTGGCATTCCCTTTCCATGCTCTGCCATGGAGATACTATAAAGCAAATAAAAATTGGGAATAATAATAACAACAACAACAACAACAACAACAACAACAACAATACATCTGGGATGTCAAAATGATTTTATTTAGCACTTATTGCCATCAGTCACTCGAGGTTTGCTAAAGCCTTTTGGACTCCCAGGTAGGAGCCATAGTCTGGCTCACAGGTCAACAGCCTGAGGAAGATTCTGGATCATGATTTAAAGCTTCCAAAGATTTTATGAATGACAGCAGGGAAGAAAAGCCCTGCTATTCCCAACATTTTTTTGGAGGAAAAAAAAAAAGATAACTGAAAACCACAGTTTCTCTGTGCACATCCAACAGTGGCACTTTGAAAACTTTTCTGAATCCTAAAAATATTCCACTAGATTGCTGTTTTATCCCCATGGTCTTTTTTGTCAGTGAAGGTTTTCCATTGAGTGATACATAGAATTTTGGGAAGATATTAGAAATTAGGAAGAAATTTGTCACTATGTGGGCGGTGGAACAGGTTTCCCAGAGAAGCTGTGGCTGCCTCTGGATCCCTGGAAGTGTC
The DNA here is from genome assembly GCA_008694505.1 of Cyanoderma ruficeps. Lineage (NCBI taxonomy): Eukaryota > Metazoa > Chordata > Aves > Passeriformes > Timaliidae > Cyanoderma > Cyanoderma ruficeps. The sequence goes on from VZDJ01006028.1 coordinate 21,042,967, forward strand.
CAAGGCCAGGTTGGACAGGACTTGGAGCAACCTGGGATAGTGGAAGATGTCCCTGCCCATGGCAGGGGGTGGCACTGGATGAGATTTAAAGCCCATTCCAAACTATTCTGGGATTTTATGAAAGTTACTTGAAGGCAAAACCACTTGGAGAAAAACATCCCAAATAAAGTGCTGGCCAGGAATCCCGCATGCCTTATCCCTCTGATCTTCCCAGAGCCAATTCCTCCTGATGCTCATTGAGTGTCCGAGTGCTTCCTCCCCACCACGTCAGAAACACAAATGTGAGACACGTGCTCTGCTTCATTAAAAATTATGCTAATGGGAGACATCATTTAAATTGCTAATAGGGTCGGCTCTTTCTAGTAAGACATGACAAACTGTCTGGAAGGAATTTTTGCATTTTTAAAGATCCCCTTTATTCCCAAAGGGAAGCGAGTTGTTTCAGAGGGGAAAATATATATATGTATTTATATACACACACGAGCACGCACACAAACACACACACACAAAGACAAACTTTTTTTTTTTTTTCCCCTCAATAAAATGCAAATGCCACAAATCAGCTTGTCTTTTGTGGGTGCCCGAGGTTGGACCCTGGTGGATTTGGGAAAGGGGCGTTTTGGAGCTGCTGCAGCAGGAACTGCTGGAAGGGTGTCCCTTCACCACCCGACCACCTCCCCACACCCTGCACGCACCAACCCCTGCTGCAGATTAGCAGCTGCTCTTTGCAAGGAATGCTGATTAGCAGCAGGCAGGGGAGGGAAAAGCCACAGGGATGGATAAAAGATGAAGCCAGAAGAGCAACCAGGACTTCTGCTCCCTCCCGGGACCGGCTGGCCTTGGAATAAGTTATTTTTGTGACAGATTGGAGCAAACCCTACAGCAAAGGGGCGGCCTCGTTTTGTCTTCACTGGGCAGGGCACTGTCTATCCCATCCTTGGGCAGAGTTTTGAGGTGGCTGCATCCCACCAAGAGATATTTGCTCCCCTCAGCAGTGATAGGAGGGAAAACCTGACCCCTGGAAGCGCTCAAGAAACCCATCCCTGCCTCTGGATTGTGCTGGCGGGAGGGAGACAGATGGCAGCAAAGCCACTGGGGACACCCCCTGGAACACCATCAATCTGCCAGAGGGAAAGGGCTTCACACAGGGAGCAAAAGAGGACAGGGAAGCGTTGGGAGGTGAAGCCAGGAGATAAAGTCATCTGAGGACCTCTGGCAGCTGCTGAGGGACCACAGCTGAGCTTCTCCAAGGGATCTGGGCATCCTCCACAAAATTCCCAGCAGCCCTCCAGCTGGGAGCATCTCCACGTGGTGTTGTGGTGCTGACATCCGTGGCCTGGCAGAATAACACTCTTTGCATCCTCATCATAATAATAATTTTTTGGGCGAAACCTGAATCAGCTCTTCCCTCTCACCTGGGATGGGCTCTCCAGCAGCAGCTCATGCATAGCCATGGCTCAAATGCTGCTGTTGGTTGTCACTTCATCATTTCAGTGGTTATTAATAAATTTAAGCTTTGATAGGGATGTCCATGAATTAATTGTTATTGGAGGTGACCTTCTGTTGCGATTTGACGCTGGCCCAATGTCACCTTCTTTCAAAGGCATTTGTGTTGAATGTATCTAGTCCTGTGGGGGTTCCTTTTTTTAATCCTTCAGTTTTATCTATTTATCCTCACAGCTCCATATTTAAGAGCAGAAACAGCCTCAGTATGAGGGTTTTCCTTGTGCTTCAAGCTCTCCATGCAGGTTTGGAAAATGACTTTAGTCCAGATAACTTCACTTGGTGCTGCTCGGGGTTTCTCTGGGGTTTTCAGCAGAAATGGGTGCAGAGAGATGTGAATTCAGCCCTGCCCCAAGCTGATGGGAACTAGGCAGGGAGCCCAGCTATGGAAGAGCCAGCACAGCCAGAGGAGGTGACTGTCCCCCTTCTACCAAGGCTGCCACATCCCCTGAAGGTGATCTTATCTCAGGAGTACAGGCAAAGTGACCATTGTACACATGGACAGACACAAAATCACTTTGTTTCTGCTCCAGACTCAATTCCAACATCAGCTCCTCTCCCTCTCCCAGTCCTGGCACAACATTTGCTATTAGCAACACGACAACCAAAAGTCTGAGCTTGTCTGTTATTTTGCCTCACTATTATTTTATTTCATCTCACTGTTATATCTCACCTAAACCACCGCTTGGCCTTTCCATCTTGGCATTTTCACCATTTCTTTTGCTGCCCTCTTTTACCATCATAACTCAGCCCTCCAAGGTCCACACACAAGAGTCCCAATAACCAATATTTGCATGTGTCATGGAAAAAAATAAACAAAAAAACTCCCAGCAAATCAACAAGCCCAAGGGAGGCTGGTGGGCCTGTGCTGCACTCAGCAATGCAGCACACACTGGCTAATTCTGCCTCTGGTGGAATATGATTATGTCTGGCACACGACAGGCAGAAGAACTGCCCAACAGCCAGGCAGCCACTAAACTAAATTACAAGACTCCAACTGCAACTTTCTCACTGCACAGCTTTAGGAAACGCAGATGAAGCCCATGATGCAATAAACACCCAACAGCCCTGGAAGATGGGTCCTGCAGTAAGAGGCTGGGATTCCAGGACATTTGTCCTGGTAAAATGAGCAGTGCCAGGATCTGTCCCTGGGTTTGAGGACTATTCCACAGAAACATCCAATCACAGAATGGTTTGGGGTGGAAGGGACCTTTAAGGTCATCTAATCCAACCCCCCCGGCACGGGCAGGGACATCTTCAGAGCCCCTTAGCTCAGCAAAACTTATCCCAGGCCAAAACCATTCCAGAGTCGTGCTGATGATTGATTTCTGGGCTCCAAAACACTTTAAATTCCCTGTTTCTAACAGAACTTACTGTAAGAACTTACTGTAAGATGAACTTACTGTAAGATGAACACTGGTCCTCAAGGACATGAAGTTTGGGCCTTGTATCCAATTTGTAAATAAGGGCCTGAGGCAAGAAAACAATGGAAACAGAGATTGCATGGGGTGATCCTGGAATATCAACCGGCTTTCTTGGGTTCCTCTTCCCTCCTGGGCATTATCCCATGGGACTGAATCAAAAAGATCCCTGAAGAGATTGAAATGTACTCTCCTGAATCCCAGGGTGATGCCCTTACTCTGCACCCTCCTTGCTGCCCCAAGGGTCTCCAGCTCCACCATTCCATGGTCCCAGCAGCCCAGGCTGCCCTTGAGCTTCACGTTCCCCACCAGCCTCTCCTTTCTGACGGGAAAAGGTCCAGCATGGCACCTCTCCTCCTTGGCTCCTCTACCCTGTGGTGGAGGAAGTTGTCGTGGCACATTCCAGGAGTGGGATGGATCCAGGTTCTGCTGTAAGTGATATGTTAATGTTGGTGCAGATAACACGATACACACTTGAGTAAACAGGTGAAAGTACTTTACCTGCCGTATTTCAAGGGAATTTAGTGAAGAAATGTAGTTTTTTTTAACCTGAAGAGGCTGTTGGGGAAGATCTTGTCGCCTGTTTTTTTTCATGAGAGAAAAGTGAAGTGTCAGAATCACCTTCAAGGCTCACAACAGGAGCATTGGGAAGGTGGGAAATAGTGTTCAGCCCTGTAAAAAAAGTCTGTAAGATCCTCTGCTCCAGCCAGAGGTGGAATAAAACAACACAGTTGTTCCAGGTGGAGATGGTACTCCAGATTTTATAAGATTGGGATTGAAAGGATTACCTCAACTGCAGATTTATTTCAGATGTTAGATTGTATCAGCACAAGTTTATACCGAGAGAAGGTTCCCAAAGGAGTGGGTCTATAATAGAAAAAAAAAAATCCATTGCAGAAGGATCTTTATTCTTTAAGAAGGTTTTTAAGGTCATTAAGAGATGTGAGCATCATTCCCTTCTGTTCTCTTCTGGTTTGCTGCATTGATATTTGGGATGTGGCTGAAGTTTAAGGCAGGACAAGGGGGAATGTCTTCCCACTGCCAGAGGGCAGGGATAGATGGGATATTGGGAAGGAATTCTTCCCTGTGAGGGTAGGGAGGCCCTGCCACAGGTTGCCCAGAGAAGCTGTGAATGCTCCATCCCTGGCAGTGTCCAAGGTCAGGCTGGATGGGGCTTGGAGCAACCTGGGATAGTGGGAGGTGTCCCTGCCCATGGCAGGGGGTGGGATGAGATGGGCTTTAAGGTCCCTTCCAACCCAAACCTCTCCATGACACTGTTTTTATAGCCATACAGAGGCTGCAGTAACATGGGAAGTGCATTGGAACATCGTGGAAGAGTTTGGGTTGAAAGGGCCCTATAAAGGTCACCAACCCCCTGCCGTGGGCAGGGATACCTTCCAATATCCCAGGTTGCTCCAAGCTCCATCCAGCCTGGCCTTGGACACTGCCAGGGATGGAGCATCTACCACCTCTCTGGGCAACCTGTGCCAGGGCCTCGCCATCCTCACAGCCAAGAATTCCTTCCCAATCCCTTCCCCTTCTTCTTCCTCACTGGAAGTGAGCCCAGGCTGCCCAGGAGAGGGTGGCTAACCCTGAGTGTGTGTGGCACATGGCACCACTCATCCTCAGTGCAGAGTGCACCCTCCTGGCCTCTGTTTTTGTTGTATCTCCCGCTAATCCTTCCTCCCGATGCCTCCCCTAATCTCTCCAAGCCTTTCCCCCGAGTTGGCTGGCACCCCTTAATCCTATTACAGAGATTTCTACTCTAAAAGTTTGGCTGAACCACCCTCCAGGCCCTGCCCAGAGCTTCCCCTGGGTTGCTGAGGGAGTCGCCGGCCCTTTGGCAGCTCCAGTTCTTTTGGGAATGATGCGTTGGAATTCTACTCCTGAAATAAACCCTAAATCCCCCCGTCTCTTCTTTAGCCCTTGCTCAGCACAGCCACTCACAGGGTTTGTCCTGAGAGACTTCTGCACCTCTGGGGAGATCAGGGAAGGGTTGGGTTCTGCACAGTCATTTTGAGGCTGGTTTAGTGATACTGAGATGGGAAAGAATTGAGGATTGGTCTCAAAACCCATCCTGGCCTGTTAGTACTTTCAGGATTAGACCAAATTCTTTGGATTGTCCCAATTCCCATTGCACCAGCTTTCCCCCAAAATTGGAGAGGGCTCAACTTCAGCACAGTCACATCATGGAGGGGAAAATGGGACGAGTTCTCATTTGAAAAGCTGCCTTCAAATCTCACCTTTTCCCGCCTGCTATGGGATGAGTGATGTGACAGAAGGCCAGGAGACCTGGGCCCACATCTGGTTTAACCCCAAATTTGGGGGTGTCGCACACTGGGCTCACCCTCACATTCACTGTGTGAACGGGCTGTTGGGGATATTTTATTTACATTTCAAATAACTCACAGGCACCTGTGTGGGCACAAATCTCACCTAGGTGAGGCTGGTTTGGAGACACAAAGTTTAGCTCCTCATCACCAGCCACTTCTCTTTCATACACTTGAGGATGAATAATTCTCAGGCCCACAAAATTTCATTAAAAAAAAATAAAATCTCTGTTTGGAGACAATAGCATTTAAGTGTCATGGCCCTTGCAGATTCCCTCCCCAAAAGCCACTGATTCCTCCAGCTCTGTGTGCAACAGAAATGAAATATCAACTGTTTGAATTTCCCTGCTTCAGCCAACAATTAATTTCCAGAAATAAACCCCAAAATACTCATCAAAATTTCCTCCCACACTGTCTAATTTTCTGTTGACATTGGTTACTTTTTCAGATTAGTGACACTGAAAATAGTCAAACTTCTAATGACATAATCCGAACAAGACTGGTTTCATCTCCTCTTGCTGTAGATTTACCTTCTGGTCTCTCACTAGCACCTGAATTATGAGTTTGTGTGCTTTAAAAGTTTGATTTGATGCTTATTTGGCCTCACAGTGGTGTTTTCTCGCTATCTGAATCCTTCTTTGTGTAAAGAATCTGACCAGTGTTTGGGAACTGCTTCCAGAATTTCTTTCTGAAGCACCAGCAGGAGCATTTCCTAGGACAGCATAAACCAGAGCAAATTTGGGTGAACATTCCTGATGCAATTACAGCCAATCCCACCCTGGCCAAGGCCATGCTATTCCCAGGCATCCTAATCCATAACCCAGCACCTGCCCTCTCCCACTGCTGGAAAACCAAAGCAAGGGTGGAAATCTTCTCCTTCAAGTGTGACCATCACCTGCAAAGCTCCTCCAGGTGCCTCCAGGAGCCAGGAATCTTCCATGTGATGTGAGCTGTCCCTCCGTGCAGAGCCAGGCAGCTTAAAAATAGGCCGAATATATTAAGTGGTCAAATCAGGTTATAAATATTAAACTGGCTCTGCTGCCTGCTGGCACATTGAGCTCAGCTGAGCCAGCCCAGCGTGGCAGGGGGGGCTTCATTTGCAGGCCTGTGCTCTACAGGGCCACACTTAGCTGTGGGATGGCAGGATCCCAGCAGAATTCCGAGGTAATCACAGCCCTCCCAGAGCTGAGTCCTGAATTTCTGCTCCTGTTTGTGGCATTCATCAGGCTTCAGAAGGAAGGAGAGAGCAGGAGCGCTCCATCCACTAATGAGCTTCCTCCCTCTCTAATTTCCTCGCTGCTTTATTCTCCTGTTCCACCAAAATCCAGCAAAGGCAAGTCTGAAAGCATTTGAACTGTAAAAAAAGTGCCTTTTGCCATGAAATGTGGCTCCATTATCAGGACTGAAGATGAGGACCTGCATAGAAAAGGTCCAAATTCATCTCCCTATCCAGAGCAACCTGGATTAGTGGAAATTGTCCCTGCCCGTGGCAGAGGGTTGGAATGAGATGATATTCAAGGTCCCTTCCGACCCAAACCATTCTGATTCCAGATTGTGACCCAGCACTGACAGTAGGACAAACTCCTTCATGTCGACAGCACAGCACATATTTTACAGAATTCAAATTCACCTTGCAAATGCCTTCCAGACGTGCTACAAGTGACCATGCGTTGATCCTGCTCATGGATCACAGAGCAGGGCCAGAGCATCCAGCATTCTGCAAGATCAAACCTAAGGAACATTGTGCTTCTGCTCAGGAAAAAAAAATCAACACATGACTGAGTTAATTCTAACTCAGCTTGTGTCACAAGCGGCTCTTTGCCTGGATACAGGAAGAAGAAAAAGTTAAGAGTCTCTTCTGCTTCAGGAATCAGCGCTGGTGATTGAATTCTGACAGCCAAATTGGCATATGGTCATAGAGCATGGGAGAGGAAGAAAGAGAAGGTATTTTGATGTCATGGAATCATAGAATCATGGAATGGTTTGGGTGTGAAGGGATCTTAAGGATCATCCAGTTCCATCCCCTGCCATGGGCAGGGACATCTTCCACTATCCCAGGTTGCTCCAAGCTCCTTCCAGCCTGGCCTTGAACACTTCCAGGGATCCATGGGCAGCCACAGTTTCTTTGGAAAACCTGTGGCAGGGCCTCCCCACCCTCATCATAAAAAAATGTCTTCCTTCACTCTAGTTTGAATCTCCCCTCTTTTAATTTAGGTTTACATCATTACCCCATTTTAGCCAACACTTGTTTTGTTTCTTTTTCCCAGCTCCATCTTCTTCCCACCGACAGAAGTACCACAAGGCACAGGAAATGGCTGTGGGAAGGAGAAGTCATGGCTGCCCCATCCCTGGAAATGTTCAAGTCCAGGTTAGACAGGGCTCAGAGCAACCTGGGATAGTGGAAGTTGTCCCTGCCCATGGCACAAGGTAGAACAAGATCATCTTGACATCCCTTCCAACCCAAACCATTCCATCATTCTGTGTCTGTAAGAGCAGCCCCAGCAAATCCATCTTCCATATGTGCCCAAATCCTTCAGAGAAAGCAAAGCACAAGGATAAAGTTCATCATATCCTGCTCTGAAGGAGGAGCCATTTTGTGTTTCCGAAAGGACTTTCTGGAATATTGGGGTGACACTGGAGAATGAGTCCAAAAAAATCTGTTTGAAGACTGTGAGGGATTTACAAAGTACTGAGCCTTGGTGCCAAGAGGAGGGTGATCCCCCTGTACAGCAAGCCAGCCCAGCTGGCACCAGTGCTGACAGAAAATGTGGGATGCTGTGGAATAAAACCTGGCTGGGGACTTGCAAGATGTTTCTGCATTTAGAGGAGGGCTGCATAATGGTAGAATTAAGTGCTGGTTTTCAAAGTTTGGCTGTAAATTGGTTAAACAAACGGATCTGCTCCGTTGGGCTGTCCGTGATCATGAAATCAAGAACAACAAACAACTGGTGGAGGAATAAACCTGTCGGGAAAATTGATGCACTTCACACCAAGGCCGAGCATTCCCAAGCTCCTTCTTGCACTACAAGAATTGATTAGCAGGGAAGAGGTCATTGCCAGCCCTGTAAATCTCAGATGAGACTGTTCAATCCACCTAAATAATGTCTGTATAACCCTCTTCAGGCACTCTGGAAAAAGTCATGGCTCTGGGATAGATCCAGATGTTCCTTTTCAGGGGCTTTAAGGAATCCACGTGTCACAACTCCTCCTGAGTAGCCCTGGCTATGCAAGATTTGCCTGATGCACTGGAGATGGTTGGGCACAGATTTTCAGATGTATTCCTACATGGGCAGCAAGCCCCACATGAAGCAAATCCCTCTGCCAACAAGGTGAGTCTTGAGTAGTGTCCTGAGCTCTGTCTTGAGGAGGCTTCCTGCTCCATCCCCCCCTGGTTTGGCAGCAGTTTTCATGTGCTGGATTCAGCACTCTGGGCCTGGCACGGTGATGGAAGGAGGGGAAGGACCGTTTCTGCCTCACATGGTGGCATCTTGCCCCTAAAATTGTCCCTGGGGCAATCAGCCTAAGGGGGTAAGGAAGGCAGCAGAGCACACAGTTTGGGGGTCTCCAAGCCATATCAAAATATGGTTTCGTCAAAAATGGGGAAATGCTCCCCTGCAACTTGATTTTTCTCCTCAGGTTAACTGAGCCAAGATGACATTGAAGTAGGAAGTGGAATAAATGCACGCAAGAAGTCTTTTCACAAAGTTATTTAATTCACCAGAAGGGACACTTAACCATACAGCAGCTCCTTATTTACATCAAACTGCTCTTTATGCATCCTGTAAACATCAGAAGCAATTTCTAATAAATTACAATCCAGGGAGCAGCAAATCAACAATATCACTGAGTTGTTTAAACGAATTCATTACAAAATATATTGCCTTTTTCCCTGTGACTTCGTTCAGACTGCACTTGAAAGCATTATTCTCCTGAATTTTCTGTTCAGGATATACATGTGTAAAAATATCTCCAAGCAAGAAGAGATTGTATTTTAAACTTCATTGCCTTTGACCTCAGGTCCTTTTGAGTCTATTATGTTCCAGCCTCTCTGGCAACACCATCACTGGTGACATCCAACAACAAACAGCCCCAACAGCAGGTCCCAGCTAATTCAAATTGAGATCACAGATTCAGCCACGTAGGGGTCTGAAAAAGAAATCCCTAAAATTTCTATAACCTCTGGGCTTCTCTTTACCAGAAAGGATGTTCCACACAAAGTAATAGGAAAATGTAATATTGTTTGCCAGTTTAATTGGATGTGCTCCTGTTATGAAAGAGATTGGCTCTTGCTGACCGTGTATAAAACACAGGATGAGAGCAGATCCTGGTTGTTCAAAGTGACAGAAAAACCAGCAGTGATATGAGGTGATGTGACAGCAATGGGGACATTTTCTTGGCCTCCATTCCAAGTGCAGGGGCAGGGGAAGCTTTGAACAGGTTCTTTGGGATGGACATCACTTGGTGGACAACCCCATCAGGCCCAAACCTCTGCCTGTTTAAAATGAGGTCCAAGGCAGCCCCAGCAGCACAATTTCTGATTTTCGACGTTAGCAGCGATGGTGCCCTGCATCCCACTGCCCTTGGCAATGCAAAAAAATCCACTGTGGAAGCAACATGGATTTCAGGGATAGGACGGAGAGCAGGACAAGAGGTCATGGGGGACTGTTCTGGCTCACCCCTCACAGGCCTGACCACTATTTTATTATGAAACCAAGAGCTGGAAGAGCAGAGAAGGGAAGCTGGGCAGAGATGACAAAGCAGCAGCAGGTTCATCTGCGGCAGAAAAGCCTTGTCCCAGCATTCCCACAAAGCCCTCGTAGGCTGCGACTCTCTGGGTGGAGTGGTTCAAGTAGCTGCTGTCTGCCTCGCTTTCTCTGCCTTCACTTACAGAAAGCCACAAGAAATATTTCATCCTCTTTGTTGAGACAGTTTCCTTGCACTTAGAGAGGCGGAACAAGTGCATTTATGCTCTCACTCCAGGACTTGCTGATGGCCGTGAGAGGCAGCTGGGGGCCAGGACTGGGCTTGTTACAGCTTCAGAAATTCAGCGCCTGAGTGCCTTTGCTCTGGGTGAGAACGAGGAGAGGTCTGTGCTGCCTGACCTCAGCTCCCCTCCCGAGCTGCCATGGGAAGAGGAGAAGGTTTCCTGCCACGGGGAGGTGGTCTCCAGTGAATTCCCAGGGTCACAGAATCACAAACTGTCCTGAGTTGGGAGGAACACACCAGGATCGTCCAGTCCAGCTCCTGGCTCTGTCCAGGACACCCCAACAATCCCACCCTGAGCACCCCTGAGAGCGTTGTCCAAACACTCCTGGAGCTCAGGCAGCCTTGGGGCTGTGCCCATTCCTTGGAGACCTGCTCCAGTGCTCAGCCACCCTCTGGGGAAAGAGCCTTCTCCTGATATCCAACCTAAACCTTCCCTGACACAGCTCCAGCCGTTCCCTGGGCCCTGTCCCTGCTCACGGGGAGCAGAAACTGGAGCTGTCCCTCAGGAGGAGCTGCAGCCCCCGGTGAGGCCTGACCTCAGTCCCCTCTTCTCCAGGCTGAACAAACCAAATGACCTCAGCTGCTCCTCACAAGGCTTCCCCTCAAGGTCCTTCACCATCTCTGCAGCCTATTTTGGACACTCTCTGACAGCTTTAGGTCGTTCTTATTTTGCAGTGCCCAAAACTGCTCACAGTATTCAGAATTCTGCCCCAGTGCAGAGCAGAGCAGGACAATTCCCCTCCCTCTCCCTCCTGGTGATGCTGGACCTGATGCCCTCAGGACAGGAATGTCCCTCCTGGCTGCCAGGACACTGCTGACCCAGATCCAGCTTGCCATGAATCCTGGAATGGTTTGGGTGGGAAGGAGCCTTAAACCTCATCCTGTTCCACCCCCCTGCCATGGGCAGGGACAGCTTCCACTATCCCAGGTTGTCCAAGCCCCATCCAACCTGGCCTTGGACACTTTCAGGGGCTGATAAATTGCAGGAATAAATAAACCAGTTCCAGATTCTCTTTCCTTGGCCCACGAGGGGTGGGGGAGCTGTCACCATGGGGTTCATGTCCAGTCTCAGCCTTCCCTTAGCGCCCCCAAATTGCTGCTGGTTCAGAACCATCTTGGAGCAGATTTTGGCACTGGGCAACAACATTTCTGAAGTTTGAAGGGGTGAATCCCACTTCACCATGAGCAGGGAGACCTGGGTGTAGTGTAAGCCTTGTTCTTTCACTCTGTCAAAGAGCTGAAGCACATTTTGATGTTTTTTTTAATAAATTGGGCCGTGAAGAATTGTCTAAGAAGGGTTTTCTGTGCTGTCAGCAGCAAGCCATGCCCATCTTCCATGAAGCTGGTGTCAAACCCAGTCAGTAGAATCCTTCTTGGTTTCTTCAACCAAAAAATGCCTTCCTTAGCTTCCAAAAGGAAAAAATCCCTGCACTTTAGTGTATGTCTGCAGCCAGCCATCCCAAGATGGAAAATGTTTCATTAGCTGTAATTATTTCCTTGGCCATGGTAGACTGGTGCTCTACTTATCTCTCCGTAAGTATTAGCATGTCTCCTGAATTTTGGAAAAGGTGCCACTGTTTGTTCTGCCAATCCCAACAAATGGAGGTCACAGCTGAAGGGCTCAGTCAAGGATACCCCATAAATGGACAATGGTTTATCCCTTTTGGGAAAGGACATTTTCTCCGCAGAGCTGGAATTTGCAGTTTGGGTGATGACAGGAAAAATGCACCTCTGGGATTTGGGCTGTGATGGGAAAAGTCTTAACAAATAAAAGCAGATTCTAATTGTGCCCGAAACACCACCTATAAACACCTAATTCAGCTGAAGAAAACGCTGAGAGCAGGAATGGGAATAGAACTGACTGGCATCTTCTGCCCATGGAAATGGGAGAACTTCTGGAAATGGATAAGATTGGGCGATCTGAGCGAGTCCATTTTTGGAAACCAAACCCATTAAGCTTTGCCTTGGCACAGGGTGGGATTGTTGGGGTGTCTGTGCAGGGCCAGGAATTGGACTCGATGATTCCCGTGGGTCCCTTCCCACTCAGGATAGCCCATGATTCCGTGATTCTCTAATAATTACTTTGAATTCCCGTGTTTCGTTAATGAACTGGGAATGATGAGCTCAGGAGAAGACCAGATGAGGCTCAGACCACGAAGAAGCAGCTCAATTCTTGGTGGACTCCCCGGGCCACCCTCATCCAGGTGCTTCTCCTCACACCTTAATTCTGCATATGCAAAATAGAGCTAATTCCCTGTAATTTGCTCAGCGTGGGAGCCTTAATTAACATTTTTAGGAGAAACCCCGGGCAGACCTGGGCTGGGGAAGTGGTTGTTGCCGTATCAGAGCAGGCATCATTCCAGGCCTGGGCCGGCAGCGGGAGCTGGCTGGGATCCAACCTCCCTCTGCTCCACGCTCCCCGGGTTTGTTAACATCCCAATCAATACCGCCACGACACAAAATCCAGCTTCAACTTTCCAGCTGCAGCGCCGGGCCGTGGGGTGGTTTTTTTTTTTTTGTTTTCTTTCCCAGCTCACACCCCAAATCCTATTTTTCCAGCTCCTTTGAGCCCCACTGGGAGATATTAAGGTGTTATTATCGTTCCCCGTTGCTGCGGGGGAACGGGGGGAATGCTAACGAGGGAGACGCGTCCTCTCCCCTCCATCAGTTCATCTCACGCCACCTCTCCCACCGCTGTGAGCTTTTAAAAATAACAAATTGCAGGTTATCCTTCCTTTCTTTGGGAGGGTGACCTTTAGGGTTTGCAATGCACCTCGCCGAGGGGTAAAGAGAAATTTATTTTCCGGGAGAAAAAGGAGAGGAAAGCCGCGATTCTCACAGGCGTTAGGGATTGGACCTTAAGGGGTGGGAAAAAAGAGTATTTTGAGGAGCTTGATAAATTTAAGAGCTGCTGGAATGCGGATTCGTCAGGAGCGGGTCGGTTCTGGCCGGCGTGGGAACCAGAGGGATGAAGGATGGGGTCTAAGCAAATATGAGCCTATTAATAATCAATAACTGCTCACAGGGCAGAGATGATTCAGGCCAGGTTGGTGTCTAATTGCCATTATTGTTATTCTGGTTTAAACCCCGTTCCTCTCCGCTGCTGCCACCGGTGATCTGAGGCGCTGTATTTTTAATTTGTTCCCAGGCACGGCACAATCCATCACATGCCTGGATCCAAATGCCAGCGCCGGAGCAGCAGCGGAGAAACATTTTTTTTGTTATTTAAGTTACTGTATGCTAAGTTTATGTTGATTGCTCTGAGTATCATCTCCCAAAGTTAACTAGCATTAAAGTGTTGATAATGTCCCACTTTCGCAATCAGATTTGCATAGTGCACAACCGGAGTTTAGCAGGAGGAAAAAAATTAGCTTAAGTGCTGTTTTTCATCAGCCCTGTCAGTCTCACACTGTTTGCTTCATCTGGGTGCACGGGGCGTTTGGTGACAAATGGTTATGACATTTTCCATCTCAGCATTACGTCATTACAGAATCGCTGCCGTCCTCTGGCTCGCGGCTGCGTCCTGGCCTGGCAGGGAGGGAGAGGGGAGGGGGTGAAAACGGGGGGCAGAAAGGCAAGAATTGGGATTTTCAAAGTAGTTTGTTATTTATGATTTTTATTCCCTCTAGGGGGGAAAAAAAAAAATTTCAACCTCCGTCCCTTCCCCCCTGCTCGAGGCAGCATCCAGGAATATTCCCGTGGGCAAAAGGAAAAGCATCCTGTTCCCGTTGAAGCCAGCGGCAAATCCCTGGATGTGCAGGACCCGGATACAAACAGGGGTGACCTCTCTTTGTTCGGGGTGCAGATCCAGGACCACTCTTCCCAGAGGCCTTCCCTCCCTCCCGGCATCAGTGCAACCTGGCTGACATCCCCCCGCCTCCCCATTCAGCCCTGGATAAACGACGGAGGATCAAGCTGGAGATCTTCCCTGCGACGCTATTTTATAAAATATAATTCAAACGTTTCCTCAGTGTTAACAGCTCCGAAATAAAATCCCCAGAATGCGGGAATATGTAATATCCATAGCGGTTTGGGTTTGGTTTTGTGTTAAACTTCTCCCCCACCCCCATCCTTTACTTTTCTTCTTGGTTTTGTACCTGAATTTAGGAGCAATTTATTCAGTTTATTCCTACCCTGGATCAGGCAGAAGTTTTCACCTGCATTTTGCGGGGTGTTACGGTGGCAATTCCTCATTTGGGGGCTCTGGTTTCTATTTCAGCCCCTTGCTTTAGGGGTAAACATAGTGCTGTTAAAGCCCAGCATTATCCTGGGATGTGTTTTTAGCCAGACCCCCCCGCCCTTTCCATACATTAAGCAATTCCTTATTGCCATTAGGAATTCAGATGTTATTTTACAGAAGGGGAAGGCAGGATGGATGTGCAGAGCAGAGCACAGCTTACATTTTACAGATATTCCTTTTTGCTGTGCGAGTGGCTGATTTACCCTTGGAAACCTGCTGGAGAAGGGTTTGAAGGGAGCTTTATGGGGGCAAAAGGGGGATTTTTAATGTAATTCAGGTTTCTCCCTGCTCCCGTGCAGCTCTCGCTGGCTGGGCGTGCAGAGCCGAACAGGGAACGGCCGCCTTTGCATTAATAATAGTCCAATAAAACCAGACAATATTCCTGCTTAAATGCACTGAGTTATGTAGATCCTAATTCTAGCACATCAGCAACGAAAGAAAAGCAGATATTTCGTCCTCGCCACAACAAATTCCGTGATACAAATGCGAGCCGACATATGGTAAAAATTGCCTGCAGCCCTGCTGATTTACAGAAGTGTTTTCACTCACAGATAATTCATTAAAAATCATTTCATACTGGCTGTATATACATAAAAAATATTTACTTGTGTAAATATCAGTCAGGAAGGTATTGCTTTTTTTTTTTCCTTTTTTTTTTTACCCTCTCCCTTTTTTTTTATTATTTTGACAGCTGATGGGGAGGGGAAAAAAAAAATAAATCCGGAGATGTATGATGGACATAGGGGAAAGCAAAGGTATTCCCGGCATCCATCCGTTCATCCTGGATATAGGTCAGGCCTGGGGGTGGGCTGGGACAGCTTTAAATCCACTACCTGAGCCATCTGCTCCTCCGTGCCTGTGGAATCTGCGTTGGGGAAACACACACTAGGCAGACGTGGATGTTGTGGGATACGGCACAAAAGGGGACTGGGAAAGGGCTTTTACCTGATTCTGGGGCTCTCTGCTGACCTGTGGAACAATAGGGGAATGCACGCCCTGGGAGAAAGTCGCAGGGAAAACGGGAGCAATGGGATTTCAAGGCCGCTGCTGCTGTGGCAGAGCAGCTTGGAAAATAAAGATCAAATCCCAGCAAGGCGAGGGGAGTTTTGGGGGTTTAATCGGTTTTGCAATTTGTCCTAAAATGATGGAGGCGCCAAACACGAGGGGGACAAATGGCACGATGAACATCCCATGTAGAACTGAGACAAGCCCTGAAATCTCCCTCCCAACCCCGTATTTTACCCTCTAAAATCCGTGTTACACTACTCAAAATGCTGAACAAGGCTCCAGCCCGACACTGCATTGTCCCTCTTTCCCCCGTGATTACTCCAGTAGAATTTGCCTAAATACGATGCATATTAAACCTAAAGCTTGAAGATCTTTAGATGATTTTCTTTTTCCCCTCAAGGAAAATTCAGAAATAAATCATGGACTACAAGAGATTTGGGATATTTTGTTTGCTGGGTTTTTGGGTTTGTTTTTTTTTTTTGTCTCTACGGCCAGTAGGTGAAACAATATTATTTAAAGTGTGGAAGGGAATAAGTACTTGGAAGAGGGATCTGGTCCATCGGCTTTCATCCTCCATAAAACCCAGTAGTAAACAAAGCAATAACATTTGGGGGCTTGGAGAGGGCAGCTCTGGGGGGAGCTGGGATGTTGATTAAGATGGAATGGCTACGTGGGGAAAGGGGGGGATGCTGCAATCGCATCCCACGGGCTGAGCCCGGCACAGCGGCCAGGGGAGAAAGTTTGGGCCCGTTTCCTCTGGAATTTGGTGCCATGTCTCACTCGGTGGAGCTGCTGCATCAATGGGAAATTTTCCTCTCAAGCTGAACCCGAAAGGGAGGGTAAAATCAACTCTCACTTCCCCATCGGAGCGTCTACAGCGCGAAAGCCTCTCCCGCTCTATTTATACACCGGATAAATCAGTCTCCAGACTGTTACCATAGATAACAGAGTTTTTCTCCTGCTGTTGTCTCTAACAGCTTCTTTTTCCCCCCACTATATTTTGCACGGTTCCTACCTATCACCTCGGTGAGTAATTCCCCTGCTTTAAATCAAATTACTTGGGGGAGAGCCGGGTTTTTCAGGCAGAGGGAGATTTTTCATCCCCCTCTCACTGAATTTTGCTCCCAGTTCTCTGAGTAACCCTGAGAAATCCCGCAGAAAGGGGAGCTATAGGTGACTGCATCTGATCCTGATACATATTTAACCTTCTCGCAGCCTCCAGGAATTAACTATTTAGGAGGTGAGCAGCCGGAGCAGGCGTTGCACCAGGATAACACGGCCAGGCTGGTTCGCAGCGATACCGAAGCTTCCCACAAAAAATCCCTAATTCTCACCACGGAGCTTCTGCAGGAGACATTGCCACGGGCTGGGATCTTTATTTGAAATAAATAACTCGCTCAATGCGGCAGGTCCCTATTTCGGGGACCAGTGGATGCAGAGTTTCCCCTCCCAGGGATGGGGTGTTAATGGGATTTGTTGCTCCTGGCTGGGGAGCGAGGGGGGTTAATCCCTTTCTCCATGTATATCCCTGCTAAGCTGGTTTAGGTCATGTTTAGAGCTAAGTTTTGTGGTACAGGCTCTGTCCACTCATCCATCCCGCAGTGCCAGGCGCGGGGATGAATCCAGCTGCCATCTTTGCTCCCCTCACACCTCCCAGCACTTAACAATCCAAGTGAGCTCCAGGAAGAAATTAAAGGAAAGGTTTAAATTCCACCAAAGCGGTGAAAAAGCCTCCGAAGGCTTTTAGAAACCCTGCGTCGTAGCTCGGGGAAAGCTCCCAGCGAGGCCCAGAGCCCTTTGTTTGCTGCAAGGGGATTTATCCTGGAGTGGGTAGGGAAGGAAAGGGACGTTTTCCCTCCACCTGCAGGGACCCATTCCCCCCTCCCGCACATCACCTCTGCCATCATCCCCCAGCAGGCGTGAAGCCGCTTTGTGGGGAGGTGGCTTTGGGGGTTTGGCATCATTTTCGAGGAGGCTGCAAAGCGTTAAATAGCCTCACCTGACCTCCTCCAGCAAAGCCAGGCTCTGCATCCTTATTTAGGGACATACATCACCTCCACAGCTTTCCCTCTGGCGCTGGGGGTGGAGCAGAGAAGTGAAATGTCGTGAGAGAAGAAGAGAAGAAAAAAAAAAGAAAAGAAAAGAAAAAAAAAAGAAGTAGCTCTAAATCCATCTGAATTTGCCTCGGAACCCCTTTCCCACCCCAGCCTGGCCGAGCACATCCCGGCCGAGGGCCGGACACATATGCCGTGCCATATGGAGCGGCGCGATCCCAGTCAATCGGATCTTTGGGAGTTTTATCATTTAATTTCTTAATGTGCTAACAGTGCACAGGGAGGGGATGGATCACCGGTTTAAGTCCGAGGATTTATGTTTTTAAGGGAGCGTAAATGTATTTCCGAGCGGGCTTTAAATATCCTCGGCCGACGTGACGGGCGGCGGGCAGGAGGGTGAGGCTGGAAAAGGCCCTGGAAGAGCCCTTTGAGCTTTAATCCAGCACAGGTTTATAACGTGACATCCAGCTCCATGTGAGCTGAAATTCAGGCGGAAAATCCCCGTGTCCATTCGACAAAGCCGTTTTTGCCCAGCCCTGAGGGCTGCGAGCCCTGTTCTGGGTCTGCGTCCCCCCGCTGCTCCCACAATCTCCATCCATGGGTCCATTCCATTTGGAGCCGTGAAAGATGGGTGGCAAAACCTCCCCAAGGCCCTGATCCTCAGTTTCCCCTCTTGGAGAGGGAATTGCATTTCCTTCCTTCAAATTGCCACTGGGATCGGGGCTTATGCAGACTCCCCAAGGTGCTTTCGGCTCCTCAAAAGGAAAGGTCTTACGGAGAGATAAAAAATAAATGTTCATTAAAAAAAAAAAAGGCAGAAGTCGTTTCGGGGGAGTATTGAAATTACAACCGTTCACCTCCAACCTGCCACGAAACTCATCTATTTATTTTTAAATGAACCACCTCAGCCCTCCATAAATCTCCGAGGCAGGGAACCAAGGAGGGGATGAATTAGGCAGCACCGTGACCCCATCCTGGTCCCCGCTGGGCAGCTGCCTGTGGGGCAGGGATGGATGCTCGCGTGGCCCCCGTGGCTCCAGCTGCGGTTGGAAGCGTGGCAGTCTCAGAGGGATGCTCTGGCTGTTGGCTTCTGTCAGCCAGACCTTAAAATCTGCGCCGTTAGAGGCCTTATTTGAATTGCAAACGGCTCAAGGGAGGTGTACGGTGGAGTTGCTCTCTCAGGGTAAATAGGGTTTGGGGTTGGGTTTTTTTTTTTTTTTTTAAGCTAATAATATTGTGTCATGCTTTGAGGGGGGTGATGGTATAAAGGGCAGGCGGAAAGATTTCTGTGGCTGAGCTGGTGGCTCTCCCGAACCGTTTTTGACAGCTAATTTCTAGCATTTCCTTGAAAACTCCTCTGATCTGATGCGTGAAGTGAAATGTCACGAAGGCAATGGGGACACAACGGTAGGACTGCGAGACAGCACTAAAGGGGAAAGGGCAGAGACTCCCAGAGGTCCCAGCCACGTGTTTTGGACCCCCAATGTGCCCAAGGTTCTTGTGCTTACTCAGACTGGGTGCTCCTGCCCCTGTCTGAACACCCTCGGGGTACCAACCACCTACTTGCGCTTCCATGCGGGTTTTTCTCAGCAACTTCTAGGCCTCGACTGGGGAGGGAAAAAGGCAAAGAGAAAAGCAGGGACGTGTTTGTGTTCGTGCGAGGGGAAGGGATGGAAGGAAGAGACGTGCGCTGCGGCGCGGCGCAGCGCTGGAATGATCTCAGGAGCTGCGGCTTGTGCAGAGAGATCCCAGGAGCGGGCACATGCCCTTGACACCAAATCACCCGGCGAGTAATAAAGGATTTCCTGCCTTCAGAGCCTGCTTGAGCCGGGGGTTTAGCCCGGGTTAGGCTGTGCAGAGCCCTGACAAGGTTACAGGGTCTGACAGGGTGCTGGGCCGGGACTGGTGATGCTGGGAATGTGTAGATATCCCTGGATAGAGATGTGTAGATAACCGCGGCGCGCGCTGCTCACCACCGGCACCTCGCCGCAAACAAAACCCGCTCTCCTCTCCTTGAAATTCACCTTGAACGTGGTGAGATGGGGTGGGTTCGTTGGTTGGTTTGGGGGTTACTATTATTATTATTATTATTATTATTATTATTATTATTATTATTATTATTATTATTATTATTATTATTAT
>VZDJ01006028.1:21063585-21277094 GCA_008694505.1 Cyanoderma ruficeps
GCCCATGGGGAAGGGCGCGCCGAGCCTCCGCGGGGCGCGGAGAACAAAGGCTGGGCTCCGCGGGGTCCCTCTCCCCCCCTCCCCTCCTTCCCCCCCTCCCTTTTTTTCCCCCCTTTTCTTTTCCCATTTCCCCTTCTCCTTCTCTATATTTTCTTCCTCCCGAGGAAAGGCCCCTCTCTCCGTGTTCACAGCGGACCTTGATTTAAATGTCCATACAATTAAGGCACGCGGTGAATGCCAAGAACGAGGCTGACCAGCATCGAGGCCGGAGGCGGCTCCGCGGCTGTCCGCGGCTCTCCGCACCCGCGGAACCCCCCGCACCCCCCTGACATTCCCCCTCCCCATCCCCCGAGCTCGGCCGCGGGGCGCGCAGGCAGCGCTGCGCACCGGCGCAGGTGGCACCGCAGCGCGGGGAGGGGGCGGACAGCGATGCACGGGATGGGATGGGATGCTCTGGGATGCGCTGGGATGGGATTGGGGCGCACGGCAGCTTTTGGGGGGTTCTCCGGCAGAAAGGAGAGGGAGTCCTTGCGAGCAGAGGCGCCCGGGGTGTGAAATCCGGAGCTGTCACTCGGGGGTGCCCCGCGGGTGGGCCCCGGGGGGACGCGGCTGCTGTCCCCGGGGGGGGGTCGCGGCTGCTGTCCCCGGGGCTGCTCCGCTGCCGCCGCTTTGTGCTTTGCCTTTTCTCTCGCCTTTTCTCCGCAGAGCGATGGGGGTTTTTTTTTCCCTGCTAAAAGCAAGGGCAGATCTTGGGGTCACCGGGGCTCACGCTGCTCCCCCGGGCGGAGGGGGGGGGGGGGGGGGGGGTGGTGGGGGCANTTTTTTTTTTTTCTTTATTTTTTAAAGCTTTATTATGATACATTAATTTTTTTTTCCGGTGGCTGTTTGTGTGTTTTTCCCCTCCGCCCTCCCTCTCCTTTTAATCCTTATAATTTAAATCAAAAGTGCCGGGGAGAAGAAGGGGGGGAGCGCTGTGTCTGCAGGGCGAGGCCGGGCGTAAATCTCTCGGAGGGATAAACATGTCATTTGTTCCCTTTGTATGGTAATGCTGTGCCCCCCCAGCTGCCCCCCCACCCCCCAGCAGCTGCCCCAGCCATACATCCTCCCTACAAAAGATCCCAATTACCCATCGGCTGCCTCATTATACTCCTTACACAGCCCCGGCGAGAGGCGTGTGTGTGCGAGGAGCCGAGGGGAGGGCGGGGGGGGGAGGATGAAGGGGGGGAGCAGAAACAGCACCTGAATTATTCAGAAAATAAAATAAAAATTCAAAAATCCGGAGGCGGCGGGGAGGGAGGGGTGCTGCGACCCCGCAGGGATGCTGCGACCCCGCGGCCTAACACGGAGCAGGTGCCCCCCCCCCAGAGCCTCCTGCAGCACAGGGGCTGCTCCCCTACCCNCCCCCCGACACCCCATCGGTTTATTCTTCCCCTCCTTTTTCACGCTTTTATTTTTATTTCGGGTTCTTTTTCTCCCCTCCACCCTTGTAGCCATCACCACCGCTCTGCCCTGCTCCCCGCTGGGGCCCTTCACCTCCTTTCCCTTCTCCCATCCCTCTCCTCCCTTCCCTTCTCTTTGCAGCTGGAGGCCACCCCGCATCCCTTCATCCCGGCCCATCCCAGTGCTCCCAGCAGGTGCCTGGCACTGGGGAAGGACAGGCCTTTCTTGGCGGGGAGACACTGCCCCACTCCTCAGGGCATCTGCAGAGCTGTCCCAAATTTGGGGGGCCCTTGGTGACAGCGCGGGGGGTCCCATCTCTCTTTGCAGCTCGGCGCGCAGAGCCTCACCTCTGGAACGGTGCCCTTGGGAACACTGACAGCGGCTCGGGGTCCTCGGGAAACCTCTTTGCACCCGCCGAGGGTAATTCTGCAGGTATTTCGGGACATCCCTCCCTGGGCTCGCATCCCGGCCGGTGCAGATGCCGCCAGGAGCCCCTCGGGTCGTGCCAATAAAGCTCTTTCCTTGCGGGTCCCTGCATCCTCTCCTTTGTTTCCTGGAGGTTTGTCCCCCGTCTCTTTATGGCAGGACCCCCCCTGAAGGACCCGCACTCAGCACCAGGTGGGGGATGAGTGTTAAAATCCGCCCCAAAAATAAAAACCCTCAGCCTTGCAATTCGGCAGCCCACGGTCGCCTGCTCGAGCCTGGGCGGGCACCGCCGCATCCTGGACCTCCAGGGGAGTGTGAACTGCCAGAGGGCTCCTGTGCGGTGAATAAAAGGGGGGGAAGGAAAGAGATTTGGGGTGCTTTCTCTTTGGGATTGCCCCCATCCCGGCAGGCAGATCCCTGCCGTGCCGTACTACGCGCCCGAGCGAACCCTCTGCGGCACCGCCGGCCCCACAGCAGCCGGCCCTCACAAACAGGACGGATTTTCTTTTAAAGCTGCGGCACGGGAGAGCAAAACAAGACTTAAATAACCCCAAATAAATACACAAGCTGTGTTCTGTCTCGCGAAATGGCCGGGATGAGGAGACGCCATCACCGCGCATCCAAAGGCCTGGTACCCCCGGCAGGGCCCGGCTGCCTCCCTCAGGCTCAGCCCAGAGGGATGGAGAGGAGGGGGCAGGAGGCTCTTATTAATACTAATCCCAAGAAATATTGCTGTGCCCTGAATAAATCAGGCCGGGGGTTCCTCCAAGACCTTTGCCCCCTTGAGATGAGCTGCAGTGCGGCCCCTCCTCTTCGGGGTGGACACTTTGGGAAGGGAATTGGTGCGGGGGGAGCTTGGGGGGGGTGGACAGATGCGTTTGATTTTTTCACTGAGGGATGGAGGAGGAGGTGGCACGGTTTTATTCCAAGCACGTCAGCTCCCCCCCTCCCTCCCTGTCCCCTCCTTCCTCCCTCCACCCGCAGTCCGATGTAAACATAGCGGCAGGGACCTGCCAGCCTCCATCCCCACTTGGATTATGGGGGGAATTAAGCAGCTTTGATTAACACAGCAATGCCCCCGAATAACCTTCAGGTGTCTGGCCCTCAAGGTCGTGCACTAGAAGGGGCCGGGCACAGGGACCCCGAGGGACCCGTCCCGTGGGTGGGATGGGAAGGGATGGATGGAGAGGATTCATGGGGAGCAAAGATCCGTCTGCGATTTTATGTCGGTTTTATTTCTCCCTGCCCACGCCCACCCCTGACCGATTCGCTCGCCGCTGCGGCGCTGCCTGGGCTGGAGATGCTCTGGCTCCAGCGGGGAAGTGGAATGGAAGATGTGGGAAATTCCTCTATTTCCCTCATTTCCCAGACCTCTGTCGAGTGCCAGCTCCACTCTTCACCCAGCCCCAAGAAGGGTGAAGGTCTCCATGTAGAAAGGTCTTTTGCTCCATATCCCGGCAGCATCCAGCTCCTTTTTTTTCCGTTTATTTTTATGCTGTGTACCTCCATGAACCACAAGCCAACACATCTCCTAGCAGCAGCAGTCAAAGTGGGCGTTTTATTGGGAAATCTAATCAGGTTTCGAGGGGAAAATCCTTTCTTAATGTCTCAGCTAAGCAACGAGCTCGATTAAATTGGTTAGACTATAAAAAGGGCCGAGAGTCCCATCTCCTTTTTCCTCCCTGCTCTTCCTGGACAGCGCTGTCATCTCCGCACTCCACTCCACCGTCTTCAAAGCCCAAACGAGCCTCAATGACACAGGACTCACATGTCATTCCCCGACATCCCCCCCTGCCCCGCCTCCCCCCAGCAACAGAGTCACAAATCATCTCAAACGCTCTAAATTTAGCCTGGCAGCGCGACCACGAGCAGGGATTTCAGTGACATCACTGCTGGAAATTAAGGGGTCAAACAGGGAGGCTGAACGCGGCACCCTGAGGAGAGGGGACGAGGCTTCGCCGATCCTTCCACACACCGAGGCCACCCTGTCTTGAGACATCTCAAAGCTTCCCCTCAAAATATATTTCTCCCAGCACCCAAAATGCCCAGAGTGGGGCAGCCATTAGATTAAATCCCGTCAGGAGCTGTGCTGAAAGGCCCCAATGGATCAGCACTGCAGAGATGCGCAGTGCGACCGAGAGAATCCAAAGGAGCAAAGCCAATGAGCTTTGCACAGTGCACAGGCTGGGAGAGAGGGAACTCACATCTCACCCTGGAGCTGGAAGGTGGGTCCAGCACCTGCTGCATGGCTGGGAATGCCAGGGCAGTGTTGTCGTGGCACTTGCACAGTTGTGCGTGCCCACGGTCCCCAGTGGTGCTGCGGTTACGGGGCGGGGATGCTGCTGTGGTATCCCAGTGCCTGTGGTGATTCCTGCCTGCTTTGCTCTGCAGAGCCAAAGAAATCACGGCACGTTGGGAAAAGGGAGCCAGGGCCGAGTCCTGAGGTGGGAATGGGGCTGCTCTGAGGCACAAGGTCCGATATTCCAGAGGATGAAGAATTAAGAGATTCCGAACGGCTGCAGTTGGAGGGGCAGATCCTGAGCTCCTCAACAAGATTGGATGGATTCATAAACTCACACCATCACAGGATGGTTTGGGCTGGAAAAGACCTGGAAGAGCATCTCATTCCAACCCTCTGCCACGGGCAGGGACATCTTCCACTATCCTAGACTGATCCAAGCCCTGTTCAACCTGGCCCTGAACAATTCCAGGGATCCAGGAGCAGCCACAGCTTCTCTGGGAACCCTGTGCCAGGGCCTCACCACCCTCTCAGGGAAGGATTCCTTCCCAATATCCCACCTAACCCTGCCCACCAGCAGTGGGAAGCCATTCCCTGTGTCCTGTCCCTCCATCCCTTGTCCCAGTCTCTCTCTTGGAGCCCTTTAGCCACTGGAAGGGATTCTAAAGTCTTCCCAGTGCCTTCATTTCTCCAGACTGAACAATAAATTGCTGCTTGAGGGGCCATAACCAGAGAAGCTGAGATGGTACTTTTAGGGACCATCACTCACAGCACCCACATCCTTTGGGGGTCAGCAACCCTTCACTTCTGCTGTGGTTTTTTGTAAGCACAAAAAGGCTGGAAAATGTTGCCTCTGCCTTTTGAATTTCACATTTCCCTTGCCCCAGTGGTGAGAAATGAAAAGCAAACCAACAAGCCAATGGCTCCTGCAGCATCAACTCCTCCTACAGCCACAAAATACAACGTGGTGGGGAAGAAGGAATAGGTTAGGGACTAAAATCTGATAGAAATCTCTTGGGCCGCAGCAGAGCACGAGGATTTCTCCGCTGTCGATGTACACGGTGGCAATTCTGCGAACGTTCGCTTATTTTGATGGAGATTTTGCCTTTTCAGACCAAGTGTTTCCGTGTGGCACCAGCTGTAGGGGATGAGCTAATGCAAAGCTCAGTCATTTCCCTGCTCACCCGGGCCTTCCTCCGCATCTCATCCAGGGAGAGACAAAAGTGATGCGTGTGCATGTGTAATTTCCAATGTCAGTGCGTTCAGCGAGGAGTTGGAGTCATAAAAGTTATTTCATTTATTACAATCATACATAAAGCCTCTTAGAGCTGCAGACTTGGAACAGGCAATTATGCCCATAGGTTAATAACACGCAGCGATTTGACTGACAACTGGAATTAGATTTAAACACGGCAGAGTGGCAGCTAAAGGCACTTTATTAAAACTGTGGCTGGGGATTTGTTCAAAATACCAGTTGCGTACCTTTCCTGGTAAAATATTTATAGGTAGCACCATATTGTGGCCCATTATATTGCATTTTCTTCTCCTTTCCCTCACCACTCTGAGCTCTGCTGTACGGTGAGGAATTTCTCTGGTCAGATTTTCCTGGGGAGAAGGGAAATGCCCGGGGTTGTGATGTGATGGGATGTGGTTCGCAGTGGGAAAGGGCCCTACAGCAGTGATTAACTCTAGACCTACCAGGGACCTGGATTTACCTTTCCATCCTCTCTCCTCATCACTCCCCAGTGCAGCATCCTCTCAACGCTACCCTCATTAGCCCAGAGTTAACGATCCCAACAGCCCAGACAAAACCAGGGTCAGTGACTGTTACAGTCAATAAAATAAATATTGTTTGATTCTGTTGATGCTGGGAGTTTTTTCCTGCTACCAGGGGGAGATCCTCCTTGTGAGATCAGTTTGGTGTGGGACGGATTACCTGCAACCAGGATGGAGTCCCTGCTCCAGGGAGGTTTGAATATCCAATTAGAGAAATGTGTGACAGGAGTGACAGGAGAAAATGCTTGATCCTGCCTTGGGACAAGGGGCTGGGTTAGAGCCCAGTATTTCCCATCATTCTTGGAAAAAAGCACCAAATTGCTTTAACATAATAACTAAGGACCTGCTGGGGCTGGGCCAAGTGAGATGCAAATGTCTTGTTCCACCCCAACATCAGTTCATCAGTCCAGCTAACCTGGAAATGAGGATTAAATTCCCAAGGGCTGCTTGTGTGCCACTTCCTTCCCTGGCAGCCAAGGGAAAAGAGAGGTGACACCTGAAATGCCCTTAAAATTAATTCCCAATTTCCGTCTCTTTCTTTCTTACCTCATTTGAGTGAAAAGTCTTTGTATCATAAGAGCTGCCTTGCTCTTATGATGTCCAGGGATATCCAGGGATACCCATGGATCCATGGGGCAGGGGTTAAAATTCAGGAGCACTGTACGGGATTCAAGGATTTCACTTTAAAATCAGAAAGGCCAAAATCAGCAGAGAAGAAAGGGCAACACAGTATCTGGAGAAACAGAATTGTCAGTTTTTAACCCACTGAGGGATGGTACAAGTAGATCTCCAAGCTGATGGCCAAATCCAGCCAGGAACAAGGAGGATTATGGATGGATTTAACACAGGGAAAACTTCCCAGCCAGCACATCGCTGGCAAAACAGAGTGTACACTCCAGACCTCCAGATTCTCATTCTTCTGCAACAAAACCCAGCAGCTCAAAATCAGAGTTGAATCCAAAATATTTTCTTTTTAGTTTCAGGGAAGGGGAAGCTGCAGGTGCACTCAGCTGAAAAAGGAGCTTGAATCCACCATTCCATCATCATTCCCTGCCTGGCTCCAGCATATTCCAGACCAGGAGGCACCTTCTGGCTGAAGATGTCCCAACTCCTTGCAGGGGGCTGGCCTAGGTGACATTTAAAGGTCCCTTCCAACCCAAACCGTCCTGTGATTCTATGATCCGTGGGCTCCCCAGTGGTCCCTGGTCCTCAGGATAAGGAACTGGCTCCAGCAAAACTCCAGATTTTGATCTTGCAGACCTCTCCTGACAACCTGGGAGGGCCCAACCCCAAATTTCCAACCCCTTATTGCCCAACAATTAAAATAAAATGAAGCCTGAGAGCACCAGCTATAAAAAGATCATCCTGATACTCCTCATGCATTAAATATGAAGGCTCAGATCCTTCTGTGATGCCGTGGCTCCCTGGGCTGGGATTGCCTGGTCCTGCTGGATGCCCTGACCTTTCCCCAAAGAGCAGCCTGTGGAGCAGGGTCAGCAGTGCCCATGGCAGAGGTGGCACCAGCCAAACACACAGACACAATTCCCAGCAGCTTTTCCCAGCAGATTTCCTGAGTGCCGATGGCAGATTTGGAGGAGAAAGTGCCAGGAGGTGAAATAACCAGAGTCATTTGAGGAGAATTGACTCAATCCCAAGGCAACCCCCTTTGTTAAAATGCCCGGAGGAGAAGAGACCTCCTTTTTCTAGTTTTTTTTTTCTTTTTTTAATGTGTCCTGGAAGATTTATAACCCTTTTTGTCAGGTTCTCCCTCGTATCACTGATAAAACTCATCCTGGCACGACTTGAGCCAAAGATCAGCTTTTAAAGCGTGGCAGAGAAAACCTCTGTGATTTAAAGCAAACATCCAGACCTTGGCTGCAGCCCAGCCCAAATTCATGGAGTATCCCAGTGCTTCCAGACATGGAAAGGGGGTTCATGTGTGAAACCCACTCAGAATCAGCTCAAATGAGCCCAGCCAACCTTTACCCTCTCACCTCAGTCCCTGCTGCATTGGCTGTAGGTGATTTCTCACCCTCTCAAAGAGATTCTTGTGTCACCAGCTCGTGTATTTTTACCATTTTATGATGGTATAAATATCTGTAGGAACACGTGTCCACACATATATATGTTGTTTTCCCTAAAGCCCTGGGCCCCAAAAGCAAAACTCAGTTCTTAAAAACCTCAGTGTCCGAAAGCTTTGAGGGATGAGCTGAGTTTACTGAAGCAGCTTAAATAAAAANAAAAAAAAAAAAAAAAACTCAAAAAACAAAACAGAAAAAAAACCCAGAAGGCAAATCCAAAGTACATTAGAAAGAGCACTAAAAATACAGTCAAGAAATTGGAAGCAATTTTGAGATCCGGGGGTTTCTTGCTGGGTTTTCTGGGAGTTTGGGGTTGGAGATAATGGCAGTGGGAGTGGAGGGCGGCATGGTTTTATTTCAGGATCAATATCAGGGTGGAGCAAATGGTGTATTTATCTGCAAGGCTGAGAAGATGTAATTGTGCCCTGCTTTTGCACTAATGCAGCTCTGTGGCACCACCAGAGAGTCCCAGAGTACCCAAATTGTGCTTGTTTTCTAGTCCACCCCTGGTTTTTGTCGTCGATCCTGTCCATCCTGGTCTCACCCCAGCAGTTTGATGGGTTATTTCAAGATCTCTGCTCCATCCCTCCTTTATACCTCAGGGTAAAAAAGGGACCAACATCATCCTGTAGGAGTTCCCACTAGAAAATAAAGTTTTTATGGATGATTTTAACTGGGGGGGACACTTCAAGGACTTACCCAGAGACATCCAGGAGCAATAATTGCACAAGGAGATGAGAATCCCAGGGAAACCCAGCCCAGCCCGGTGGACATGAAACCACAATTGTCATCAGTGATGAACAACAGAGAGGGGAACGTACAGGAAACAGCAATTAAACCATTAAAATCTTGGGCAGCTTCCCAGTGACCAGCAGCCTTTAGATATATAAATATCTCACATGGCATAAAAGGAGCTGTTCTCTGCCCATTATGTCCCCAGTGACCTTCAAGAGGGACAGGGGCGGTGGGATTGTCACTTTGAACTGGCATCTTCTGCTCCATCTGAGCAGTGACACGTCCCTTGGGACGGGGATCTCCTGCTCCCCTACAGCACTGCTTGGAAATCCCAGCTGAAAGTTGAAATCCAGTTGAGATCCCAGCTGAAATTATCCTAATTACTGCCCAGGTCTGCTTCCTATAAATCCCTGGCTGTGATGCAGGGAAATAACAGAGTTGGAAGGTGACAAATGTGCTGCTGTTACCTCATTTCAGTGTTAAAATAGAGGTTTCCATAATTAATGGGACTGTTTTGTGCTCCTGTTTTGTATCATACCCCAAACACCCAGACCTGAGGGAGTTTCTGGGCTCCAGGTCCTCGTGGCTCCAGTTTACTTCATTAGTCAAGCTGGGGGAAATGCAAAATATCTCAATAAGCGCTGAAAATTTTGGTCAGTAATTAACAAATGGCCGTCCTTTAATTAGCCAAAGGAGCAGCCCTGAGACTGAGATTGGAACCAAGATAACCCAGGGAAGATCCATGATCATAAAAGACAGCGACAACCCGAGTTTCCGTCAGTCAGAAATTCATTCTTGGCATGTGCTGCTTGTTGGGAGAAGATTTTTGGGGATAGATATCAAGACTGATTGCTCCATCCGGTCTGGATGGGTTTTGCTAACACCATCAACAGTGGATTTAGTGATGTTTACATTGAAATAATCACCCTGGGTTTTCCAAGCCGTGCCTGCTTTGGTAGGCCTGGATCTGTGGCTCTCAGATGAGCAGTGCCTCACACACCTGGATATTCACCCTGGGGAGGTTCAGATGTGCTGCTCTGGCGGTCCCCAAGGAGGAGGAAATGCTCCCCTGCCCCCCCATTTTCCCAACACCTGCACTACATCCCCGAGCTGGCCAGAAACCCCCAGTGCTGGTGCCAGGTTTGGTGGTTTAAACCCCGAGAAGGGCTGCAGGGTCATTCCTGCGGGCTGAACTCCAAGGGAATGGAGAAGTGGAGATGTTGGTGCGAGTCCTGCAGCGACTTTTTCCCTTCCCACCAGGCGTGGAGGCTTCCCCTGCAATTCCTTCTGCTGCACGGAGTGATGCTGCAGCAGAGAGCGTCTGCAGGATGATGAAACGCAGAGGGGCCGTAATGAGATTTCAAATAAAGCCAGCTTTTCCCCTGGCATGTCTGGTCTGGATAAATCCAAACTGTTGGCAAGGCAAAAACAGCCGGGAAGGAGAAGCGCCCTTGACCTGACACGGCTCTTTCCCATTCCCACCCCTCCCCGCGGATCGGGAGAACAAATCCCGCATGGCAAACAGCTCGTCCCGATCGAGGAGCAGCAGGAATCGCATCCGAGGGGCCAAACCCCCCACGGCACAGCCAGGGCACGGCACAAGCCGAGGATGGATGCGCTGCGGGTCCTGCTCCCCGTCCTGCAGGAAGCACCGGCCGCTGGCTCAGGATCCGAATTTGGCACCGCTGGCCATTCCTGAACGTGCAGCGCATCCCTCAACATTCCAACATTCCGGAGCAGCAGCCGCTAGAGGGGGGCTCAGCACCGGGAGACGGACTCGGAAAATCCCCGCAGCTTTCGGGGAGGAGGAGCAACTCGGAACTCTGCGTGGAGGAAGGCGGGAGGCTCGGGGAAGGATGGATGCAGACGAAGGAAACCACCCCAAAAATGCCTGTATGGCTTTCCCAAAGTGCTGGCTCCGAGCAATCCATCCGCTTGTTAAATATTCCTGCGAATCTCTGTGGAAAGCGATGCCCTTCCAGCAGCACCGAGGGGCTGCAGAGCTGGAAGGAGGCAGTACAGGGGAAAAAAAAAAACCCCTCCCAAATATTTTCCAATCAGAGAAGCACAGCTACAGTTTGCTAGTTTTAAAGAAAAGCTGCCGTAAATATCCATGATTTCATCCCTATAACCACAGCTTTTAACTTTTTATGGGAAAACGAGCCTTGGGGATGAAGAACTGCCAGGTGAGCCACACGTTTAGGATGCTAAAGCTGCACGGATGTTGGATGGACATATCCAACATCTCAGTCACCCCTGAGGTCTCTCTGCCCCTGGAGGGTTTTTGGGGAGCCAGGCAAGGTTTTCCCCTGTCCAGCTCCCACCCTGTCCCTGCCTGACCTTTCCCATCCCTTCCCATGGCTTACATGGAAAATGGGGACAAACTTTTTATTGGGGTTTGTTGCTACAGGACAAGGGGTGATGGTTTTAAAGCAAAAAAACAAGTGATTTAGACCAGATAAAAGGAAATTTTTTTTATTATGAGGCACTAATAGAGGTTTCCCAGAGAGGCAGTGATCCCCATACACATTCAAGGCCAGGTCAGATGGGACTTTGAGCAATCTGATCTACTTGAAGATGTCCCAGTCCACTGCAGGGGGTTGGACTAGATGAGTTTTAAAGGCTTCTTCCAGCCTAAATCATTCCACAGCTCTGTGATCACACACCCATGGGCCAGAGCTGGGCCTAAAAATGTCCCATTTTGCTCCTGCTGATGGAAATCCTCGCCATCCTAAATGCCTCCCTGTGAACCAAAGCAGAGATTCTTCCCAGAAAAGCCAGCTCTGTCCACCTCCCAGCTGTTTGTTTCTGCAGAGCTGAGGCTGCTGTTGGCTGGGAGGGGAGGGATGGGGTTTCCCCAGGTGGACTCATTGCTGCAGGACAGAATGGTCCCCACACCAGGGTGTCCTGGTTGCTGCATGGATGGATGGAGGTTGCTTAGCAACTCCTCAGCACTGGAGAGGGAGCACAGGAGAAGGGAGAATGGAAGGGGCCACTGCTGCTGATGTCTGTGGGGCTGCACGTGGAATTCCCCCAGAGCACCGGAGACCTGCCTCCCAAAAGGTTCCTGACACTGATGATGGAATCTCAGAGTCATTAAGGTTGGAAAAGCCCTCCGAGATCATCGAGTCAAATTATTCCCCCAGCACTGTCCTGTCCACCACTAAACCACATCCCCAGGTGCCACATCCACACCTTCTGAACACTTCCAGGGATGGTGTTTCCACCACAGCAGTCCAAACCCAGCTGGTCCCAAACACACCAGCTCTGGGACCCAGATGTCATGAGGGTGCAATCCAAGGTCGGCCACAAAATTAAGTCCTGGGACATCCCAGGGCAATGCAGGCCCTGCTGGGGAGTCATGGTTGGGAAGGACAGCTGGCAGCTCCAGTGCAGAGCAGCACCTGGATAAATGAAATTATTTGGAAAGGGAATCTTCAAAAATCACTCCTGGTCTGTACAGCTTTGCTGGGCTAGATTACAGTTTTGCCAGTACAAATCTGAATTTCCTGAAGTTATCCCTATAGAGCTCTGCTGCTGCAACCTGCAAGGACACAGGCAGGGAAAACTTCCCGTACAGCCTGAACAGTAAAACAGGAATGTCTCCGTGCTCAGGGAAATGCTCAGCCATGGATGTTGCCTGCTCCTCCAAGGCCTTCCCAGCCTGGGTTTTTCCAGTTTTGCTGGAGCATTGAAAATCCTCCTCCTCTTTCCCCACATTGTAGAAGGTTTCTCTCTCTTTCCCAACCCACTGGAGTTTGATGGGAATCAGATTTCCAGGCTGGGAAGGAGGATCAGATCCAGGCACTTGGTTCTCTGCTGTCCCCTATCCCCACTCATGGAGACAGGATTCCAGGCTGGATTCCAGCCTCCTCCAGGATATTCATTCTTGGGATATAAAGAATTCCTCACTGGATGAGGAGCAGCTTCCCTAAGGGTACTGCCCTTTTAATGTCTATTTTAACACCGTATCTACATTATTCTGAGGCTGCAAAGGCTTTAAACCATGCAGTGCCCTCAGAGTAAACATTCTAATTTTATGTGAATCCCTAGCATTTGTGTTTCTAATCCAGAATTAACATCATAAGTGAATAAATTTATGCCCCTTCAGTCCACAGATTTCTTAAAATATATTTAGCTTTACACAAAAATCTTTTCTCTTCTGCATTTTTCTGTTACAATTTTTCAGATTTCTCCTGAAATTTTACCATTTCAGATTTCATCACCTCTACTGCCTTGTGCCTCTGTTCAGGGATGGAGTTTGGGTGGGAATGATTTTAAGCTGCAGGATAATGTCCCTGTGCATTTCAGTTGCTCTGTTAAACATTAATTCTTATGGGAAGTTTTGTTTCCCTTTCCATCAAACCATCATAGGAATACTTTGTTTTTTCGGGACCAAAATCTTGCTGTTTAGTGGAGCTCCTTTCTACTAAAGTTTTCTGTCCTAAATTTTTATTTGGGGCATTTTTCTTTTCAAAATTTTGCCTTTTTTTTTCTATTTCTATAATTTCACGTAGGGCTGCTCTCCATTTGTATTTTTGTACTTTGCATCTCTCTGAATTCCTGCTTCCTGAACATCATCTCCATCAGTGCAACAGACGCATTTTCATCCCTTGAACAGAAACACCATGTCCTGAGATGATTTCCAGTTTACCTTTTTGAGTTTATCTTTACATCAGGCACTAAAACACCAACAGTGGGAAGGATTTCTCCCCAGTGTAGGCTGAAACCTTCCCCTGTTTCAGGGGATGTTTTTCTCGGCCAAGCTTCCACCGCAGCTTCAAGTAAAAGTTAATTTATGCCTCAGCATAAGAATTCAATTTCTATTCTTGGGCTGATTATATTCTGTATCCTCCAAATTCTCACTTCTTGTTTTAAGGGATCTCTCACCAGCCTTTAGCTGAAGTTTTCAGCTCCAAGTCCCACCACAGCCTCAGATTCCTTTAGCCATCCAAACCTGCACATTATTTTCCCAATCTCAAATTTCTTTTTGGGAACCAAACTTCTGACATAGAGCCAGCACATGGGTAATACCACTAATTCCTTCTTTTCCAGAAGAATTTCTTGTCAGGAAGAATTTCTGTGCAGGAACAATTTCTTCATGGAAAGGGTGGTCTCAGGCATTAGAACTGCCCAGGGAGGTTTGGAGTCCCCATCCCTGAAGGTGTCCAAGGAATGACTGGAGGTGGCACTCAGTGCTCTGGGCTGGGGACAAGGTGGGGATTTGTCACAGGTTGATGGTCTTGGAGGTCTTCTCCAACCTAAATGACTCTGGAATTCTGTAAAGAATAGCAGAGATGGTGTTAAAACCACGAGCCAAAAGAACCTCCTTGCTTTCAAACTCCTCAAAAAGAGCGATCAAACCTTTTATTGGAGAAAAGCAACAGGAAACCCATTCCAGGGGGATGAACTGTGGGGGTTCTCAGAGCTCAGATGAACTCAGGGGTTTCCCTGGATGCACAGGCATGGATCAAAATGTTGGTTATAGGCTGGAGAAGGATCTGTGACTAAAGACATGCCTGGAAGCTTCTGTGCTGAGAAAAGATTTGAAGAGGGTTTGGGCAGGGATGAAAAAGCCTCCCCAGCGCTTTTATTCAGCTGCTCATCCAGAGAGAAGTTCCCAACAAAAGCCCAGAGCTTGTTTAATGGTTTAACATTCCCGTGCATCCTTGGGAAGCATCTGACACACTGTTTCTGTACAAATAACCACAGCAGCACTGTACAGATGACTTACTTTGTTTCCCAGTGGGTGTGTAAGTAAATTAGCAAAAAAAATAAATGTCACGCGGCAATGACTTACTCCGTTTCTGAAGGCTCTGTTTTCCCTCTGTATTTTTGTTTGTTTAACAAGTTCTTAATTAAATTCTGCTTTCTGGCATTGGAGCTGACGTGATGACACGAGATAAAGATTTGTTTAGAATTCAAATCTTCCTCGATTTCTCTTTGTGGCAAAGGAAGAGATAAGAGCAGCCAGGCCCTGCCTTCCCCTGGTTGTGTGTGGCTGTAACTCCAGCCAAGGAGGAGCTCTCCGTGCTCCGAGATCCCTCCTGCTCTCATGGGTTTGTCAGCGCTTTGAGAGGATCACACACAAAAAATAATGTGTGGGCTCCCCCTTCTGCCTGAGAACATCAGTGCCTGGAAAAGAATCGGGATGATGGAACGGTTTGGGTTGGAAGGGACATTAAAACTCATCTTGGTCCAACCCTGACGCCTTCCACTCTCCCAGGCTGATCCAAGCCTGATCCAGCCTGGCCTTGGACACTTCCAGGGATCCAGAGGCAGCCACAGCTTCTCTGGGAAACTTGTGCCAGCACCTTCCCACCCTCCCAGGAAGCAATTCCTTCCCAATATCCCATCTATCTCTGCCCTCTGGCAGTGGGAAGCCATAAAGGAGGGCCGGGATAACTTTCTGAGGTGTCAGGTTCTTGTAAAAGACACCAGGCAGGGCACTGAGCATCTCTGAGCAGCTGGAACAACCAGTTCCCAGAGTCACAAGTCTCCCTGATAACCATCCTGGTGCTGGCAGGGCAGGAGAAAAGCAGCTCCACTGATTCCTGGGATGACTGGGAAGAGAGCAAGGAGGATCGTTGCAGATCTGCAACTTAAAACATGGAAAAAGTTGTTTGGAGTGGGAGTCATTTCCCTTTACCAAGCTGTAAATTAGACCCTCTAAACCTCCCTGTCCCCCCAGCACCAGCAAAAAGGTGATTTATCCCATTTATTTTTGACACTTATTCCAGAAAAGCAAAACTGTCTTCCAGGTTCATTTTTCCTTCTCTTTTCCACTGCAGAGACAGGGGAGGTGACTGATGTCATGGAACCACAGAATCTTTAAGGCTGAAAAATATCATCAGTGAGGCCCAGCACCACGGTCACCCTTAAACCACATCCTCAAGTGCCACAGCCACACGTTTTTGGAACACTCTCAGCAAAGGTGACTCCACCACTGCCCTGGGCAGCCTGTTCCAGTGCTTTACAACCCTTTCTGTGATTGGACCCTGTATTTTTAGGAGCTGAAGTAGGACTGAAAGGTGCCTTCCTGTTCCTATCTAAGCCTTCAGCAAGTTTCAGAGCATTTCTGTAGAAAATATGGAGTGGGAAGCCAACAATCTCATCTATTTAAAATACAATTTAGAACATGAAGACAGAACGATCTGAAGGCTGGGATTAAAACCAAAACTGACTCAAACTGGAGATAAAGCACCAGCAGCTCTGGCTATGGAAAGAATTTAGGATTTAGGGAAAGAATCAGTGTGAAAATTCATCATTTCTATAGAGCAGAGGGGTCAGAGACTTCAGTGGTCCCTCCTTGCTCTGGGATATATCATTAAATACAAATTCTGATTTGGGATAAATCTGGGCATGCCCTGGTCAGTCTCCAATCCTCCACTCCAGTATTTCTGGTTCTGCTGTGAATCAGCTTTCTCCTTTTGCAGGGTGATTTGTTTAGCTAATTCATGTGAATATTCCACTTTAATCCAGGCACTGCCTCAAGGGATGTGCACAGCATCACCCACGAACTCAGATGAGTTATGGGTTGGAAGAGCAGGGGATGCCCTTTTCCTACACAGCAGAACTCTCAAAAACTGGCCAAGAAAGGGAAAAACTGGAAATAAAAGACCTCCTGTGGAAGTCAGAGGGAAAAGTTCCCACTAACTCTGTGAGCAACACAGCTTTCTCTTTTTTTTTTTTCTTTTAATGCTGGTAATTCCTGATTTGACCACAGATTAGCAATGAGTTAGCACTCAGAGCACTTTCAGTGAAATCTTTAATGCTCCACGAGGTCCCTGGGATAATTGGAGGCAGTGAAGGGTGGCTGTATCTGGCAAAGCCCTGAGCACATATTTTCCACAGGAGTCCCCAAACACGACATCTGGATCAGCCCTTGGGCTTCTTAGCTCGGCTGAGTCTTCCTGATGCTTCACATTTTGATGCTTTTATTTGGCCTGTCGTTATTTTCACTTCACAAGGGAGAGGAAGAAACGGAGGAACTCAGCTGGGGTTCTGTGTTGAGGCTGAGCCAGGGTTTGTGTGGGGCCTCGGGGCTGTGGATTTCTGAGCTGAAGATTCTGAAAACTCCCATTTTGCATCATCTTCAGCAGTGCCACGCTTTGTGAAGGGAAACGGGAGATGGAGGTGGAGAAGGGAATGGAAAAGAAGGAAAAGCCAAAGGGCAGCCTGGCACAGAAAGACCTGGGGGACATTTTCATTCTGGAGCCACTTTCCCCAGATGCAATTTGTTGATCCAATATTTGCTGGATGTTGAGAGGTATGTTGAAGCTGTGAAGCTTTTTGACAATGGAAGAAGGAGGTTTGGATGTTTGACTGTGCCCAGAGAAGGGAACAGAGCTGGGGAAAGGGCTGGAGCACCAGGAGCAGCTGAGGGAGCTGGGAAAGGGGCTCAGCCTGGAGACAAGGAGGCTCAGGAGGGACTTTCTGGCTCTGCACATGTCCCTGACAGGAGGGGACAGCCAAGGGGGTCAGGATTTCTCCCAGAGAACAAGGGACAGGAGGAGAGGGAATGGCCTCAGGCTGTGCCAGGGGAGGTTTAGATTGGATTTGGGAAACAATTTCTTCCTGGCACAGCTGCCCAGGGCAGTGGTGGAGTCCCCGTCCCTGGGCAGGGGGTTTAAGGCCATGTGGATGTGGCACTTGGGGACATGTGATGCTCATAATCACGTGGCTCTTTGCCACTAGGATAACACAAAAAACCCCCTAGTGACACAAAAATTATGCTCCTTTCTACCGCATTCAAGAGAGAATTTCGTTCTTTTCACACTGATGTTCCCATATTTTGAGAGATAATATTTGTGCGTTTTCTTAATTTTGCAGCCAGCCAAGAGTGAGGGACCAGAGCACCAAAATCCTTCTCCAGCAACCCTCCCCTGCTCCGTGTTTTCAATCAGAAACAGCATCACCCAGCTCCTAAATCCAGCAGCACCAGGGAAGCAGAGCCAGCATCCAGATCCCAATTTCAGAGCTGGGCTTTATCTTCCCAGTAAAGCAAACTGGAATGCTCGGGCCTCAGCCTGAGCTGCCTCTCTTTGCACGTTGAGATATGGATGGATGCCTCAGGGAACATGGAATATCACAGCTCTCCCACACAGAAACAGCACAGGAACTCAGGATTTAGCAGCCAAACCATTGGTTTGGTTTGTTCCATGGGCACATTTCCAGGAGAGCCCATGACACCAACCCCGAGCAGGGCTCTGCCAACACTTGACATTTATTAAAGCCACAGCTCAGTGGGTGATGTAATTACCTGGACATTTCCACTTTCATTTTTAATAATTCCAAATGAAAGTCCAAATAAAGCCCATTTTTCACAAAAGATTACTATTTTATCTCTTTTTTAGCACCCTCCTTGTGGTGTTTAACCATTCACAGTGCACTTCTATAACCACTTAGTGAAGGTATTCAGGTTACATCCACAGTAGTAGTAGAAAAATGATGTCTCATTCCTTTTGTCCCACAATTTTTAGTGTCTAATAAACAATATCTAGCAGGCACAAAGCAAAAAAGACCTCCCAGGTATCCACCTCTCTCTGATAACTGAGCTAATCTTGCTATTTTAGATAAAACACGGTTAAAATAAATCCCATCTCATGTCCTAATGATCACAAGCCTGGAAAAATCTTGGGAAGGGCTGTGGCAGGATCAGTGGAAATCCTCTGGAAATCTTCAAATTCAGGGTGCCAGGGTCCCATCTGTGCTTGGCTGCAGAATTTTGGGAGCCACGGGAAGGGTGCCAGCATCCCTTTGCTCTCCTGGTTTCCTCCCAAAGGAGCTGGTCGCAGGGAATCCGGATCCCAGGGAATCCGGATCCCAGGGAATCTGTGCCAGCAGGTGATGGATGTTCATTCTACAGCGAGTCGAAGTACATCCCTGGGCCAGCTCTTCCTTTAAAATCAGCCGGGAAAAAAAAGGACTAAACGAAGACAGGGAACGTCGATTTTATTTTATTTTGCTCCGCAGCCACCGGGTGTCACTCTTGCCTATGGAGTCAGGAAGGAATTTTCGGCGGCTGATAAAATCCTAATACATCAATAAATCCCGCGGCTCCCACTGGTGACAGCATCACCCTCACTTATCCCAATTTCACGGGTTTCAACATCGAAACGTCGACTCATCAAATCTGGGGACATCTGGAGTTGGCATTTTTGGCCTGCGGTGCTATTTGCAAAACACATTATTTTTTTATTATCATTATTATTACTATTATTGACGTAAATGCAGCTGGAAAATTTAGATCTGGGTTTAGATCGGGTGTCTGAGGGAAAGTGATGAGGACAGAACGTGGGGATGGGTGGAAAAGCCCAAAACCGTGGCTTTTCTGGTGTCTCCTCTGCAGCAAGAACATGATTCAGCAGATGATGAAGCTGTAACACATTCCAGCCTTTGAAGTCAAGGCAGTTCAGGTCTCACCGATCTGCGCCTCAGAACTACCAGGAGATAAAGGCTGCAAACATTACACAACTCCCTAAATATGCATTCTTCAGAGTATCGGTGACTGCCTTGTGCTGGGGGGGTTTTGCTTTTCTGGGATGACAAACCTGTCTTGCAACAGCTAAACCGGCTCTCCGGCTAAATTTTGTAATTTTCGAGCTCTCTAGAGATTCTCTGTTTCCTTCAAGGATAGAAAATCTGTTTTATTTTCATACAGATGAAATCCAAGGTGGAATCTTTTTCTGAGGAAAGAACCACTCCAATAAAATGCAAAGTGACAGGTAAAACCAGTTGCTTTGGCACAGGCTGGATCAGCAAACGGAGCAGCTGATAAGGATAATAAAAATTTTTAGTCAGCAAGAGGAGAAAATTCTCATCAGGGGCCTCATTCTAGCAGCACATAAATTGCTGGTATTACCTGGCCTTGTGTTGCTGCCAGAGGTAAAATTTGTATTGAAATCCCACAATTAAAGCACAGTTATAAGGAATTTCCCTTCCATAAACAGGGCATGGATGGGATTTATGGAGATATCAGAGCCTAGGATTCCCTCTGGGTAATGTAAGAATAAGCATCACATCCTATAATGCCATAAAATTTATGGCCAGGACTTTGAACCTTGGAATGACTTTTAAAAAGTGGGAGATGTCTATAAAAAGTTTGTTTGGGGCTTTACTCTGTTATATTTTGCTGAATCATTTATTTATCTGGGGATTCTGTTCACAGTGAGGGCAGGAGGCCACACACAAATACCTCCCAAAATCCATCTCAGGATCAGTGTAATTCAGAGTTGTGAATGGCCTTGGAAACAATCAATCCTTCAAATTTACAAAGTTCCTATTAAAATAATAAAGCACAGAAAGTGCTTTGCGAAAATGGAGGCGAATCTCCTGAACCTGCACATTTGCACAATGTGTTGCACGAGAAATTTCAGCAATTCCTCTGGAAATGAATAAATAAATGTTTATAACAAGCAGAATTTTGACACAAGTGATTTGGGAAAATTGATTTGCTGCTTTGTCCAGATTTTTTGGTTTTTACCTGTTCTTAATATTGGTTTTCCTTCTCACTTTTTTCCTCAATTAAAATAGAAATAAATTCATAACATACTTGTCTTCTGTTTTTGCCCGTGCCTCCAAATTTCTACTCAATTTATACATTCATATCTCCAGGCTGAAAAGCAAGGTAAACCAGAAGACAAAAATCAGATGAAAACCTATTAACCCAGGGGCAGGACAAAACAAAAATCCATCAAAAATATACAGTAGCAACAGGTTTTATTTTTTTAAACGCTTCATCGCCTATTTTGTGCTGAGGATCTGGTCACTGCAGGTGCTAAAGAGCTGCTGGATGCCCAGGACTGTCCCAGAGGGGCTTTTTGCAGAAGTGGTGAGCTCTTCAAAGTTCGACTAAACCCTGCTAAGATCCCCTGGTTTGGTTTTCCAACGCCTTGAATGATTTATGGGCACAAAGTAGGTCTGCAGCAAATCCATAATTGATGCCTCCTCTTTCGACGGCGCAGCCCAACAAATGGAAAAGCGGATTTAAAACGCTCTTGATTTGTTGCTTGTTGTGGTTTGGAGGAACGGACGTCCAAAGGACTGGCATGTTTTCTGGCTTGCCCGGAGATAAAATTCTTTCTAGATGATCTGAGAGCTGAAACATTGCTGCCTTCATCGAGATAAAAGCAAAAACTTCTTCCCTGGCAGGCAGGTGATAACGCACAGCCCGGGCAGGGCACATGTAATGACGTATTTCGAAACAAAAGCAATCAAATTTGGGGGTTTTTTGTTTGTTTGTTGTTTGTTTGGGGGTTTTTGAGGTTTTTGGGTTGTGGTTTGTTGGTTTTTTTTTAAGGACCTGTTTTTTTCTTGTCTTCATCCCCGTTCAAGCCCTGCCACAACCAGGTGGGCACAGCAATAACTGTGGCTCCCCAACCTGATGAAAACAGTGTCGCGTTCAGAAACTCCATAAATGAATGGGAGGGACAAGTAGTGCCTCCCCCCCAAGGATGTTTTGTTAATTAAATTAGCATTTGAATAGCCAGAGCTAATCTGGGAAGTCAGCCCCTCATTACAGTAACTAGGAAGGGGGAAAAGAGCTGGAGACAATTCCCTACAAGATGGGGTTAAGTTGGCGTTTCACAAACTATTTGCCCGGCCTGTCCCTCCCAAGTGAAAGCTGCCACCCCCTCCTCTTTCCTCCCAGCATAATTAGCATGTTCCAGGCCTGTGAATGGAAACAATATCCTCCCTCCAAGCTGTGCCCCTCCGGGGAGATGCTTCCCACAGATTGTGGAACCCTGAGCCAGGGAAAGGGCTTGTCGAGGAATTCACAGTGGGGTAATTACACCGAGGCAGCGCTTGTGCCAGTGCGAGAGGAGCCGCGTTTGCTGTAATTCAGCGCAGGAAGCAGGAGGAAGCATAAAGGGAAAGTCCAGAGACAGGACTTGCAGACAACCATGAGAATTTATTGCTCCCGAGCGTCTTCCCAGAGCTCCGATCAACAGCATCGAAATTGAGAGGGGGGTCTCTGGACTCTAAGGATGTCTCTGTCTTTGAAGAACTGCAGAAAGTAGGAATGGGTGTATGTAAATCTGGTTTGTCCTTGGCTGTTAGAAGTGAAGGAAGGGTAAAGGAGTGATTTTTCATATTTTAAAACCAACAAATTCTTCATTTTGAGTAGAAAACCGGAGCAAAGCTTGCAAGAACTGTGTGACTGCACTTAAAACACGCCGGCACCTCTTTGGAACAAATAAAAAAAGCAATGTGTGACCCTTCCCCTACAAGATTTGTTGATTAATTTGACCTAAACCAGTGATGACTGATACAGGGGAGGAGATGCAGGAGGAAGGGTCGATTTTGGGTGGCACCTGCCACCCCCAGCAGTGCACACACCTGGCCATGGGCTTCATCCCATTTCTCTAAATCAAATTCCAGGTGACTCAGCCCGAGGTAAAAACCACCCAACCTCCCCTCAGCCGCTCGTGGTGCTCAGCTGGAAAACGGGGATTAAATTTATCTCCACGGCCAAAGCGCTCGGTTTCAGAAAACCTTGGTGCGGTTTTGTCGAGGCCCCAGCTGGGAAATATCACCAGAAGTTCAAAGGCGGGTTTCATCCTGTAATTGGATCCTCAAGTTCACAAGTGCAAGGACCAACTGTGCAGGCTCAGGGTGGGACGTCCCCTCTCCCGGGGAACTGCGGGGCTGCAGAGACGATGCTTTCCCCTGCTGCAGATTAAAAACTCAGTTTTTGCTTCAAGCTTTCCCAACTCTGCTTACTCTGACCTGTTATTTAACTTTTTTTGTACCTTCCAGACATCTTCCCAGCCTTCATGCTCGCTTGGGATGGTCTTAGGAACGTGGACATTAATCCCAGTGTGACTTAAATGCCAACTTAATATTTGTTTTCTCTCTACTTTGACAAGATATTCTTCAGGTGAGACAGGCATGAAATGATAAACATTGAGTGCTGTTCTGGGCAAAAAGTGCCACCTGCCAAAATCTTATCTTGAACCCACTTGGAAATGTGTTATATATTTATTTCTGTCACAAGACCTCGTTCAATGTTGGAAAGCCAAAGGATTACAATTGTGCATTTGGGGACTTTTTTCTGTCCTTGCCGAAATCTGTCCTTTCCAAACAACATTGAGAGAATCCTTGTTTTGAACTAAAATAGCAGCTGCAAGGGTTTTCAAACATGACCATTTAAATGAGGTTTGG
The DNA here is from genome assembly GCA_008694505.1 of Cyanoderma ruficeps. Lineage (NCBI taxonomy): Eukaryota > Metazoa > Chordata > Aves > Passeriformes > Timaliidae > Cyanoderma > Cyanoderma ruficeps. Next base: position 21,086,449 of record VZDJ01006028.1, read on the forward strand.
GGGAGTTTTTTGCATCTTTGCATTATAGTTTCCTTCTCGGTCTTTGCAAGAGGTGGCTGCGGTTGAGCAGTTGAGGGGGTCTAGTGAGGATAAATTGTGATATTGTTCAGGCTGCGTCTGATTATTCCTTCTGAGGTTTTCACTGAGCTGCCTTCACTGAGCAAATGGCACTGGAGCCATCAGGGGTTCCTCTGAGAAACCAGACCCAGAGAGGACCTGGACCCATGGTCTGTACATTGGGTTATGGCTCCTGATGGTTCTCTGGGATCCTCAGCACAGGAAGGATGTGGAGCTGTTGGAGTAAAACCAGAGGAGGCCACAGAGCTGCTCCAAGGGCTGGAGCCCCTCTGCTCTGGAGCAGGCTGGGAGAGCTGGGGGTGTTCCAGGGCCTAGAGGGGATCCAGGAGAGCTGGAAAGGGACCTGGGGCAAGGGATGGAGGGACAGGACACATGGAATGACTTCCCACTGCCAGAGGGCTGGGTTACATGGAATATTGGGAAGAAATTCCTGGCTGTGAGGGTGGTGAGGCCCTGGCAGAGGTTTCCCAGAGAAGCTGTGGCTGTCCCTGCATCCCTGAAAGTATCCAAGTCGAGGCTGGATGGGGCTTGGAGCAACCTGGGATAGTGGGAGGGATTGGGGGTGGGACCAACATCAGCTTTTAATGTCCCCTCCAACCCAAACCATTCTGTCATTCTGTGATCTTTAATGTGACGTGACTCGCAAAGTGATTTCTGATGGACAGAAACCCCATGGAACACAGAGTAAATCCCAAGGTAAGGTGTGTAAGTTCCAGTGGCGATCCTGTTGCCTGCTCAGCATGAAATACCTCAGTATTTCCCCAAAATGAAGAGACTGAGACATGAGGGGCTTCCCTTGCAGCCACCCACAGGTGGATGGGCAGGCTCTGGGGTGACCCTGAGCTCCCTCCACTCCATAAATGCCATTTTGGCTGCACCCCCTCATGAATCCCTCTACTCTGAAGGACTCCACATCCGAGCATACAATATGGACATTGAAGGGCTGGAGCATGTCCAGGCAAGGCTACAGAGCTGGGAAAGGGGCTGGAGCACCAGGAGCAGCTGAGGGAGCTGGGAAAGGAGCTCAGCCTGGAGAAAAGGAGGCTCAGGGGGGACCTTGTGGCTCTACACAACTCCCTGACAGGATGGGACAGCCAGGGGGGTTGGGATTTCTCCCAGGGAACAGTGGCAGGAGGAGCAGGAACGGCCACAAGCTGTATCAGGTTGGTCATTAGGTTTGTCTTTAGGAAGAATTTCTTCACAGAAAAACTGGTGCCCAGGAAGTTCCACCAGAACATGAGGAAGAGCTTCTTTCCTGTGCAGTAACCGAGCACTGGATCAGGTTGGCCAGAACGGGTGTGGAGTTTCCTTCACTGGAGATATTCCAGGGCTGTCTGGACGCAACCCTGTGCCATGTGTTCTGGGATGACGCTGCTTGAGCAAAGGGGTCGGACGCGATGACCTGCTGTGGTCACCTTTAAATTGACCAGTTCTGTGATTCCGTGCTTGGACATTGGAAGGGGCTGCCCAGGGAGGTTTGGAGTCCCCATCACTGGAGGTGTCCAGGATAGTGTCACATGGCACTCAGTGCTCTGGTTTGGTGATGAGGTAGTGATGAATCACAGGTTGGGCTCGATGATCTCCGAGGTCTTTTCCACACTAATTAATCTCGTGATTCAGCCAGCCGGCTTCGTTAGCAGGATGGGGGCAGCGGGAAGGACTACATCTCCCAGCGCGCACCGCGGGCGGCCCGCCGGGAGCTGAGGGGCGTGGCGCTCTGCGATGCACGCTGGGAATTGTAGTCCAGCCGGCATTGGACCGGCGCGGCACCTCCCTCCTCGACGCTCCGCCCCGCTCCAGCTCTCCCTCGGCAGACGGAAGCCGGGCAGGGACGAGGGAGCCGGGAAGGCTGGATCGGCAGGATGGGGGACTCTAAAGTGAAGGTGGCGGTGCGAGTCCGCCCCATGAACCGGCGAGGTGAGACTCCCCTTTCTTCTTCAGCATCCTCCTCCCCTGTCCTTCCCGGGAGCGGCGCGGGCCGGAGGTGCCGGTCCTTGGGGACAGGTGTCCGCCGGGGCAGGTGTGCCCCAGTGCGGGTGAATCGTTGCGTGTCCGTGTGTGCTTCATTATTTATGGAGAATAAGCACGTCCCGCAGAGGCACAGGCGGGTGTGTGGCCGCAGCCGCGCTGTGCTCACCCCCCTCTCCCCATACCCCTTTTCCTAAACCTGCCTGGGTTTATGGCTTTATTTTGCCTTGCCCGCTCCCCCGGGGAACAGTCCTCTCCACACCTCTTGCACCTGCTTTACAGCCGGTTCCTGCTGGGAGAGCCCTTCCTCCTTCCTGCTTTGCGGTTTTGGGGGAAAATGCTTCTTTTTCTGCATTTTGCTCTGTGAGAATCCACCCCGCTGCTCTCCAGCCCTCGGTGCACGAGTGGGACTCTGTTAACCAAATGACAGCGACGAGAGGACAAAAAACAAGCAAGAAAATAGAGAAGAGGAAGCGAGAATTGACAAGAGAATTTTTGTTGTTGTTTTTGGGTTGTTGTTGGCTTTTTTTTCCCCCCCTCAACGAAACTTGCCTAAGGGTTATGTTAATCAGACCGTGGTCTGGGCAGCTGTTTAAATGCTTATTGCTTGTCTTAATTAGAAAAACTTGTTCTAGATGATGAGGAAGCGAGTATGAAAAGGCAGCTTCAGCCAAGGAATGGGAAGGTAAAGAAGGCAGAAATCCAAGAAAGTGTAGGGTGGCTTTTTTTAAATCCCACATTCTCACAGGAGTAAACCAATAATTCCTTTTGGGGAAAGGGAATCCAGTGAAGTCAGTTTAGTAGTTGAAGCAGAAAAAAAGGAGGGTGAGAGGAAGCCGTTTATTTTCTTCATGATCTTACATACAATGTCTTTTTAATTCCTTTCTACTGTAAAAAGGGTTAAAGTATTGGATACAGTGATTCTACGCCTGTAAAACGTCAGCAGGGAAATGTTCACTGAGTTCACAAGAGCTCCTGAGTCCCACTTCTAGAACAAGAGCTGAAGTTGATGTCTTTGCAGTCTGATGGTTCAGGGAAATTGAGGATATTTTGACCCAAAGCTGCATTTTGTTAAACTTCAGGTGCCAGCTCTCAAAAGTGAGGAGGATCCATCCTTACAAAGAATTGGTTGTAGGAGATGAAGGGGCAGTGTGGAGGAGTTGGTGGGAGCTGGGAGAGGAGCTGAAAGGTGGTGCCTGGTGTCGGTGACAGATTTGAGCTTTCCTCTTGCTCATGTCCCCTTCCTGACATAGGTCATTTCCTTGGCTGTGCCCCAGACGTCTCCTGACTGCTTGGTGTTCCTCACCCCCGGGGTTAGACAATAATTCAGGTTGGAAGGGGCCTCTGGATCATGTCAGATGAGAGGAGGTTGCACAGGGCCTCCATCAGTGAAGTTTGGAATCTCCAGGGGTGACTAATGCACCTCTCCCTCCCACATATATCTTAAGTCTGTTCAGCCCTGAGTTTGTCCATGTGTCCCTTTCCACCAGGAACTGTGGGGAAGCAGTGGGAGAAATAATCTAGAGGTGATCCAGATTGTGTCTTGCTACTCCCTTTCACAGAATATCCTGAGTTGGAAGGGGCCCCCAAGTCCAGCTTCTGTTTGTCTTTTATTTTGTATAAACTTAAAAAATGTTATGGAGAGGATGACCCCTGTCAGGAGGCTCGTCCAGGAGTGAGGGACATTTGAGTACCAGTCTTTGATGCTCATCAGAGAGAAGGGGGGCCTGAACCCCTCACTCCTGGCAGTTTGCTGCTATTAAACATCCTGTTATTTGTGAGTGATGCCTAAATCCATTTAAGTCTAGCCTAGAAGATCCGTGTCTTTTTCTCCCTCAAACAAAATGTCCTGGAAGTGTTTTCTTTTCCCAGCAGATTTTTTGTCACAGTCCAGCTGTTTTGGTCAGGTCTAAACATCTGATACCTCCCTGTGGTACTTCTGGTGCACCTTGAATTTATAGAAACAAACAGTGATACCAAGGCTACACTTTTTCTTACCTATTTAATGTTAAATTTAAGCATTTGTGCAACTGATTTTCGGAAGAGTCACCCATTTGTAAGACTTCTGTGGCCTTGCTATTTGTTATTAAGCTTTGAGGCAAGAGGCAGCTTTCTTGGAAGCTCTTTCATACACATTTTGTTCTGTGCAGTATTTGTATGGAGTTCACGGGCTTTGGACCTGAAGCAAGTATTTGTTTTCTTCAGGATCACGAGTAATGTTCTTTCCTTCCCTCTGCACCGAAGGGCTTAACATTGCAAACCTGTCAGATGGCTGAGACTGTGGAAAGTTAAGCTTTGAAATATTCTCAGTGTTTACTTGTGGTGGTGGTGGTTGTCTTTGGTGTTTGAGTTATGAATTTCTTAAGGCGAGGGTTTATTAGGTTAATAAAAGTGGTGCACTTAACTGTTAGGAGTTCTTACAGCTTGTAAAAGTATAATGGGTTCCTTGGCTGCATGTGGAAGGGATTTGTGTATCAAATAATTGGCTATTTATAGCACTCACATTTCAGGGTGTTTGGATTGAGGGTCCTGCTTCATTCTCATGCAGAGTGCTAATCCATAAACTCGGTTTATAGCACTAATTTTTTAGTGAGGGGAAGCATTTCTAATTGTACTTAGGTTTGGGGTGGTTTTTTTGCATTCTGGCTACTTTACTTTGGATCTTGCTTCTAATTAGACCTCAGTTCTACCAAGCCTGTGTGGAAGCTTTGCTTTTATAAAAATGCTGCTGTGTCCACACATTTGCAGTGCCACTTCTGAAGTTGGAGACTCTCCTGGGTGGCAACTGAGGCGTCCTTTTTTACATCCCTTCTACTTTGCAAACTGGGATCTCGATTAACAGGCTTTTATGAATTAAATAATTCAGTACTGCTTTGTTAGATAAGGCTCTTGGTCTTTTATTTTCTTGACTCTGTAATTCACTAAAGTATTTCCCAGTGCGCTGCGTTATTCAAATGGGAGTTTGATAACAATCAGGAAGTTCTTTTGCTGTTTTACTTAAGAGTTGCAGTGGATTTCCTTTTATGAGTGTCGTGTTTGACCTCTCTTAGCAGACATTCATCATATTTCAGGTAAATACAAATCTCAAGCCATTCCATGAAGCAAAGCAAATGACAACTGAAGGCTTTTTAATTGAGATTTTTCTGAGTGAATGCTTTGTTTTCAGGTGATGTTTGGGTACAGGCAGTACATAAATATATTAAGTCGTGTTTCCTTGTGCTTTTGCATCAGTTCAGTGTCATGTTAAATAATGCTGATAAAAGTTGTTCTACTTTAAAAGAACGTGGCTTATGCTCAAGGATATGGCTGGTGACACTTAAGCCAGTCCAAACTGCTACATCTCACTTGGGTCAATACTTTTTGAACAAGAAAACAGGAAAACAACTGCCTGTATTTTGGCAACGCTGCCAGATTAAACTATTCTAGGATTGTAGTGCAAGAGCTGCAGCTCCAGGTTAAATATCTGGATTAAACTGTTCTAGGATTGCAGTGCAAGAGTTGCAACTGCAGTTTAAATATTCGGATTAAACTGTTCTAGACCTGTAGTGTGAGACCTGCAGCTCCAGTTTCAATACTTGGATTCCCTGTAAATACACATTCAGGTATCTGTTATGTTGATACATATATTTATCCAGACTATCCGTGTTCAAACAGGGATCTTCTCATGCTTTGATGCTAAAGGTTCTGTTTCCAGTGGTTGTGAGGAAGGAATTTGCTTCTGTATTTGTACGAGCTTCTGATCACTGTGTCAGGTGGTAATTTTATATCCTCCTACTCTTCTTGGAGGAGATTCCCTGCCACTTGAATTGTTTTTGGGGTTTGAGGTGAGGAGGCGGGGGTTGCTCCTGTGCTCTTGTTTGTTTGTTTTCACGTGGAAATTACAACAGAGATAGTTTATCTATAAATTGGCATTTTGCAAGCGGGTTTATAAGATTAATTACAGTATTAGAGGGCGTGAAATGGCACTTGTTGTATCCTGATGGCAACGTGCAAACCACAGGGCTTTTCTTCACCATTATCCTTGTCATGCACGAGTGCCAGGAGTTTGGAATATTTCCTGGTGAGGGTTGATAAACTATAAAATAGTGTTTGGGCTACGAGCAGGATTAACCTTGAGATAAGGTGCCAAATGGGTAAAGGATGCAGAGTTAACGTTTCATCTTGTGAGGCAATTGTATTTTAAGAGCTCCTGAGGTGCTACAGCCTTACTCCCCACAGCCAGAGACTCCCAGACATCCAACGTGGATGCCACCTCCTCCAGGTGCAGGGGGAGGTTCCCCTGCTGCTCTGGTTTCAGGTTGGCTGCTCCTGTTGAAGATCAGATACCCCTGGAACAGCTCTGCCTTGGCTTTTGGCTGCTTTGTGGCAGAGCAAACTCAGGCATTTCGTTCCTGTTAACTGCACAGTGTTGAACTTCCTGGGAGCTCAGCAGAGTCCCCACACCGATTTATTTACCCAGTCCCCACCAGCCCAGGGGTGTTTGCAGCAGCAGAGCTGGCTGTGAGCAAGGTCCATGTCCAGAGACACGAAGTGCCCTCACTAAAGCTATTTGGGAAGCTCTTTCCTGGCAGAAAATGAAGCAGCAGAGGATAGAACACGCTTTTTAGCATTTGGACAACATGGGATTAACATGAGAGGGCACCTTGTCTGTTCCATGTGCTCGTGAGTTTGAGTTGACTTTCCCCTCATGGACGATCTTTGATAGCATCGTGTGCCCTTCCAGATGCACCCGTACATAATTAATGATCTTTAATTGCTGCAAACTGAAAATTTCATGACTAACATTTGAGCAGTTCGTATAACAAGAGACGCTGGAAAGGTGCCTTCATGTTGGTAAATGTGAAGTACAAGTAAATTACTGTATTTTTGTCAGAATTTATCACTATGTCTTGCAATCAGTTCCCTAAAAGTACTTTTACACTCTTTTTTCTTTGTAAGCCCTCAGCATTATCATGTAGATGGAAGTTATTTTCACATTCACTCATCTCCTCAGTTAGTTTTGCCTTTATTTGTGTTGGCTCCTACGTAGCAAAGGGCAAAGAGAAAAGTCACTCTTGGGAAACAAATATTGGCAGGGAAAGTTGAGGTCTTGTTGTCTTTGAACTGGCTTTCACATTTCTTTTTCAAACAAAAAAACAACAGAAAACCCCAAACAATGGCCTCTCATTTTTTTTAGTTGATGTGTGTGATAAACAAATATTTTAAGTTACTGTTTAAACATTTCTCAGTGTTTTTGCTATTTGCTTTTTGAGACCAAGGAAGGTATGAGAAACTAATTGCAATTTCTTATCCAATGCAACTTGATGGCTCAGGCCGCAACATTCCAGGTCTAACCTCCAAGGGAATGTTAATCTCCTGAAAGTCTACAGGCAATTTAAAATAGAAAATTTCTATCGTCTGTCTTCACAGGAGATTATTTGAGCTTTTGTATTTGGGGCCAATTTTGGCTTATGAGCTTAGGAGAGGCACTTTAAACCTTTCACATTTTGTTTGTTATACTTCAGTTGGCTGTTCCAGTGTTTGTGAAGCTCGGCAAGGCCGGTTGTTCTGGTTCCCAGTGACTCTGTAGAGCTTGAGGCTCATCTCCAAAGGGTCCCCAGGTGTCACTGAAGGTACAGCTGCCCTAAATCTGGGAGTGGGACCAGGAGGAACTTGAGACAACTTTTGTTTGACCTGTCTTATAACAGCACCAGGTTCATGGCTCTGTTTCAGTGGAGTTCAGGATCAAATGGTACATGAAATGGCTGGAAAATTGTCAAACTTCGTAAACTAATTTCTTAAATTGAGACCTAGTGGAAAAACTTATATGGAAATCAAAGCTCTTGATTAATTGGGAGGTCATTTCCCTTAATTCATAGAATCATGGAATGGTTTGGGTTGCAAGGGACCTTAAAGCTTATTTCATTTCACCTTCTGCCACGGGCAGGGACACCTTCCACTATTCCAGGCTGCTCCAAGCCTCATCCAGCCTGGCCTTGGACACTTCCAAGGATCCAGGGGCAGCCACAGCTTCTCTGGGAAACCTGTGCCAGGGCCTCACCACCCTCGCAGAGAACAATTCCTTCCCAATATCCCATCTTTCCCTGCCCTCTGGCAGTGGGAAGCCATTCCCTGTGTCCTATCCCTCCATGCCTTGTCCCAAGTCCCTCTCCAGCTCTCTTGTACCACTTTCAGGCACTGGAAGGCTGCTGTCATCTTATATAATACGAAAAAATAAGGCATGTGAAGTGGAAAATATGGAGGGTTGCCTAGTTTGTAACAGACCTTTCGTCTACCCTGGCTGTGCTACTAAAAGCTCTTACTACACCAAGCCCCCCCAGCCATGAGTTTAAAACCTTGCATCCTCCCTTATTTGCTCTATCATTGTTCATTTTGAGCTGCCCTGCAAAAGCCGTCTCTTAGGATCATTTTGTCTGGGTCTGAAATGCAGTGACCTGAAGTGGGATGGGTTTTAGGGCCGTGGAAGCTGCAGTGTCACCACGTGGCAGTTCAGGTGTTTTTGTTGTGCCACCCGAGGCAGCCTCTAGAGTTGAGTACAAGATTCTCCAATCTCTGTTGTCAGTAGCTGCAGCCGGTCCATGAAAACAGTTCCCTGCCTGATCCATGAGCAAAGACAGAAATTTCCCAGAGGTGAAAACATCCAGCGTTTTCCAAAACACCTCTCTCCCCTTCCTCCAGGATTCACACACACTCCTTGTCTCTGCCCCAAACCTGATGAGTACAGTTTCAAGTGGCACCTTTGCCAGTGTTTCCTAACTCTGTTGTGGAAAATCTGCTGTGGTGAGTTTATGATTACCAGAGACGTGACTGCTGGTACAGAGGGATTGGAAATTCCTACCTGTGGTGGGAATTCAGTGCCTGCTGGATCCACCATTCCTTGCCAGTGCCAGGCCGCTCCTGGGTTTGCTTTTCCAGCTCTCTCTTGCTTGCTGACTTTTCCACCCTGTTTGAAACTCACTGAATTTCTTAGTGAAAAAGCCCAAAGCGTAGATGGGGAGTGAATTATATTTACAACACCCACAATGCTTTTATCAAAGGCATAGTAGTAATTTGGGATTTACTCAAGTGTGGTTTCAGCTCTGATTTACACTGTATCCCAGTTTTAGAAGAGTCTTGTGAGGAGTTGAAAAATCAAGGGGAAGAGGAAGGAGAGTGGCTTCCTTCAACCCCCACCTTCCAGTTTCACAAGTGAAATAAAAACTCATCTAAGGAACTCTCTTGGACACAACACTTGACAATTATTCTTACACTCAGCCCAGCTTTGCTTAACACTTCTACAGCTGAGAAATGTAAATGTGGAGAAGTGACTCAGATACTGTGTTACCCTTTTATTATGGATGTCACAGCTCTCTTATCCTGGAGCTGTGGAAGGGATTTTCATTCTCTGCAATAAATGGTTCTTGATGTTGAGAGTTGGAGTTTTAATTCTTCAAAGAGGAGTTAGCTGATTAGTTTCTTGATTTGATGAAGCAGATGAGTGGTTGATTGTGTTTGCTCGGTAATGACTGAAGGCAGAAACAAGTTAGCAATAATAATAGGTGAGATTTTCTTTTTGTTTGAGGTGTAAAATTTGGGATAAATCTCCAAAGTTTGACAGTGAGCCGCTTCTGTCATCTTTTCATTTAATCTTTAATTTCTGAATTTCATGCTGCCTGAAAAAAAACCACACCTGAAACAGTTGAAGAAAATAACGCCAAACTTTGACAAACTTTGAGTCCCTACTACAGGACGAATTAATTGGGGTGTTTGGATGTGCATCCTTATGATCTTATCTTGGTGCATCCCAATTTTGCTTGTTGTTCAGGAGCAGCAAGTACCCAACTCACCCGGGAGACTCTGAAACTAGTAAAAGTAAGGGTGGAGTCCTTGTGTGATCATATCCAACAGAGCAGGCAGATAATTTGACTGTAAGGCCAACCTGCTTTAATGATATTGAAACCTTAATGAGGTGGAAATGATGATGATATAAGTTTCAGTAGTGGCTAATGTAAGATTCATCTCTCAGTGTACCAGAAGCATTAAAGCATTCAGAAATCTGCCAAAGAATGTAATGGAGCCAGAATTTGAAGAAAGTGAATGGTATGCTGTTCAAACAGGATTTAAACTGTTTCTTCAGCTGAAAGGAGAGTTTCCATGTGAGCCTTTGGCCCAGGTAACTGGGATAAGCAGCCTTAAGGCTGTCTGGATCCAGACCCAGCTTAGAGGCTCAATATAACTGTTTCTTAGGGGTTTGTTTCATGTGACACCATGAACTGGTGGAGCAGTTCATCTTTTCTGGGGCAAGATCTCTCCCAGCTCCTCTCTTCCCTCTGCACAGGTCTCCCCACCTGTTTGCATGGCCAAGCTTTCAGTGGGCTGATGGAGCTTTCCATAGGGTCTGGGTACATCCATTTTCCATGTTGGGTGGTTTTTTGCTGCTGAAGTAACTTGAGCTGGCTTACAGAGGATCTGTTGAGCACAGTAGTGGCAGAAGGTGAGCAGCAGGCACAGGAGGGAAGAACTGGAACCTCTCTGGAAATAGCTGCTGGTTTGGCTCACCACATCTTCCAAAACCATGCAGCACACCAAGGCTTTTAACATTACCTGTGTGAGGGTGATAATCAAACAAGGTGTGTTGCACATGACAAGTTGGCTTTGAATCTCTTTTCTTGCAAGGGCATTTGACTTTAAGGAAGTCTCTTATCCTGCCTGTGTGCTTTCTCAAGGGCATTTCACAAAGAGAGGTTAAATGAGCACTGGTGAGATGGAGTTCACTGGGCAGTCATGGATGCAGAGCTTGCCATGGGCATTCCCTCTCAGGAGCTGCATTAAAAAACGTGGCAGAAACCATGCTGCTTGCAGACCTTATGCTTTGCATGAGGCAGGTAAAACCCTTCCTCAGGAGCTGGGAAAAGCCGGTCACTGCAACACAGAGTGTTAATCACTAACCACCCAGACCAAGATAAAGCGCCTTGTCGGATATGGGACGTACGAAGAATGTGGTTTCATCTGAGCAAGCATGTGTTGCATATTAATGATAGGTAAATTGGCTTTCAGGGTGTGGGGAGAAATTAAAATAAACACTGGTTTCTGGAACTCGTCTGGCTCTTCCTCCTGCAGAAGCACAGTGTAATAACAGAGGAGCAGTTTTGCTCAGGAGGATTTCAGTTTCATGTGACTGCCTGCTTTGGCCAGTGATCTCGAGCTTTGGCTTTCTTTGCTGCGTGTCAGGTAGCAAAAGGCTGTAACATTTCTTTCCAAAAACATTCATGGAAGAAACTCCCCCTCTCTGTCAATAGAGAGAAGTCTGGAAGACGCTGTGCAGTAAGATCTGTGGTGTCTCTGCCTGAGAGATTTCCAGACAGTTTATAAGGTGCTGCGAGGTGAAAGAGCAAGTACAGGTGACTGAAGAGGAAAGAGCAGAGATGAAGGAGGATGAGGATTATAATTAGCATGATTAGACACAGGCGTATTTGGGTGATTCAGCTGAAGTGCTGAACGCTGTGTGGAGGTTATTCAGCGTAGCCCCTTGTCATCCCAGCGTGGGAGGGTGTGAACAGTGTGTCATGGCCATTGGAATCAGCACTTGGGAGCATTTTTCAGGGTTAATGTCACTGTACAGGGAGGTTTGTGTCCAGGCTCCACGTCCTGGGTGCCTGTAGCAGTGACTTTGGGTGTGAACAGTGTGTCATGGCCATTGGAATCAGCACTTGGGAGCCCTTTCCAGGATTAGTGTCACCATGCAGGGACATGTTTGTGTTCAGGCCCCATGTCCTGGGTGACTGCAGCAGTGACTTTGGGTGTGAACAGTGTGTCACGGCCATTGGAATCAGCACTTGTGGACACTTTCCAGGGTTAGTGTCTCCATGCAGGGACATATTTGTGTCCAGGCTCCATGTCCTGGGTGACTGCAGCAGTGACTTTGGGTGTGAACAGTGTGTCACAGCCATTGGAATCAGCTCCTGGGAGCCCTTTCCAAGGTTAATGTCGTGCAGGAACATGTTTGTGTGCAGGCCCCACATCCTAAAGCAGTGACTTTGGGTGCAGGCTGTGTGCTTTACCCCATACCTAACTCCATTTGTCACTGGGTGGATACCTTGGACTGCTGTCGATGTTATCTGAAGCTTTTATTTTGCTTTCCCTGCCTCTGCAGCCGAGAATTCTCACACACTGCAAACATCCTCATTACTCATAGTCCACATCCCACTGCTCAGCGTCACTTGGGAGAGCTGGACTTGCCGGGAGCCTGTGGGGGAAGGACAAGCCCTTTTCTACGTGCTTGCACCTAAATTATTTTTGATGGGACTTGAATTTCTGCGAGCAGGTGCCCCAGGACTGACAGCTGGCACCGTATCACAGCAGTGGCCAGGGAAAATGTGCTGCAGATGGCAGGGCCAGCTTTCCCTGCCAGCCTCTGAGGCATTGAGGGAGCAATAAGAAGAGCTGTCAAAGTGGTACCAAGCCTAAATGGTTCTTTTCCCCCAGAAGAAATTTCATACTTCACACTTGTATATGCTGATTGTCCTTCAGTGAAACCCAAATGCTTTTTTTTTCCTTTGCTTTGAAAAGAGTTCTTGCTTTAAAGCTCGACAGGATCCATCCCGTCAGAATATCCCTAGAAGTGGAATTTGGCAAAAGTCCTGTTTCTATTCTCTGGCTGATGGGTGGCTGTCAGGCTGCATGAATAAATTTGGTGTCTGGAGGAAGTAATGGTGTATATAATCCCAGTGCTTTAGGAGCAGCACTTGACACTCTCTCATTTCTTTATAGAGCTTGATCTGCATACAAAATGTGTGGTGGATGTGGATGCAAACAAGGTTATTCTTCACCCCGTAAACACCAACCTTTCAAAAGGAGATGCCAGGTAAGATTTTTGAATTGGGAGGGTCAGGTTGCATAAATTGAGTGTGAGTCTAACAACTAGGAAATGTAGGCCTTGATAGAAGGCTTTTAGTTAAAACATTATATATATTATTTCTGCAGCGTAATTGCCATCATCCATAAAATAAGGCTGATTTTTACCATGCTGGGAAGTTGCTTTGAAAATCTTGTGCATTTTCTTCCTGCTCCCAACAGTGTGTTCGTGGTTAATGAGTCCATGAACATTCTTCTTTTTTTTTTTATGTGCTGCTGTGGGACAGGAGAAATTTAAATCTGCAGAACAATTTGAGCGGAGCACAGTTTGTCGTTTTGGAATGAAATTCATTTTCACAGTTGTTTTCTTGTAATGGGTCACGGTGTAAGAAGGTGAAGGGGATCATTCTGGAGAGATGTAGCTCTAGGAGTTTCTTGACAGTGGGGCATTCCATGCATCAGAAATCCATGGAGAAGTGGCTGAGGGTAGGGAGCAGTTTGTGTCGGAACTGGCATTAATCTGTTGAATTACTGTGAAACTGAAAAGTCATGTAGTAAGTGATAGAGTTAAGCTTGTGATTACTTAATTTATTGCTTGATGCAAGGGGAGGAAATGAAAAAAAATACGTGCATGAAACAAAATAATGGTGCAGGAAAAGGCAAAACCTGTTGCTGGATGTCTGCAGTTAATCATCTTTTTTCTGTGGGGGGAAAAGGAAGAGGTCTTAAGGGCAACAGGAGAAAAATTCAGTTAAACACATAGAAAAGCTTTGTTTAAATTTTCATGTGATGCTGAGCTGTGTGTCAGGGGGTCAGTATTCATTAACTGATCTCTGGTAATTTCAACTCCTCAAACTCAAGTGGTAGTGAAAGGACAAGTGAAGAGATCATCAGGTGCAATATTTACCTTCCATTGTCATTAGCTGAAAGATTTATTAGACAGTGGGACTGGAGCTTTAATAAGTTACTCAAAACCAAGCAGGCTGTGTGTGGGGGGGGTGTTTTTGTTTGTATCAATATCCTCCTCCAGGAACGTGTGCATTGTTCAGCTGCCAAAACCCTACGTTGATTTGAGCCTCTAAAAATGGCAGGAAATTGAGATTCTCAGGCGCCAAGTCAGCCACAGCTGGATTAAAAACGTTCCTCGTAGTTTCTCTAAAAGCATGGCAATGAAATGCCTGGTTTACAGTCCCTGATGTGTGTTTAAAAACGTTCATGGGGCTGCCACACATCATGCAAATCGTGTCCCTTGGCAGGGGAGGGCTGAGTTGGCAGTGACTTGGGGTCCCAGACAAGGTGGTGAGCTCAGTGTGAGAATCCAGCGCTGGGGCGAAGAATGCTTCATTTGCATCCTCACAAATGGCCATTGCTAATCTAAGCAGGAAGCATAGGAAATTTATATGGGCTGATTTAATAGAAGAGGGGAAAGTGGAGGCCCATTAACTGCGCCCGTGGGTTTGCCTGCACATGGTGAGACAACAGATCCCAAAAACACAAGCTGCAGCAGTGAGGGTTTGGAACAGAGTCCTTTTGGAACAGGTTACACCCCTGAGAGGCTGCTGCTGAATTGTCTTGGCTTCTGCAGCTCCATCAGAGGAATCTTAAATATCAGCTCAAGGAAGAGGTTAGTTGTAGTTTTTCCAAGTCTGGGAATTAATTTTATGCTCGGGTTTTGCTTCCGCTTTCAAATCCACCATCGACTTCATCTTCTGTTACAAAATCAATTCCTTTGGATTTCTGAGTTTTCTGGTGTCTCAAGTGAGCTGAAGGAATTCTGGCAAACCTTTTGACTAAACAGGGAAAAGAGGAGTAATTAATATTGTAAATACACAGTTTAGGCACTTGCAAAGCAGGGCAAGTTTGAAAACCTCCAGAGCTTTGCTGCATTTCTCATTGAGATGCCAGGGTCAATTTAGGAACTGGGAAAAGAATTTTAGAAATAGAATTCTGTGCTGTCACATCCCCACTTGTCATGACTCAGCCTTGCTCTGGCAGGGAGTGACATTTGGAAAAACAACCCATGACTTTTGGGTTTAAGCATTTCTTTTTTCCAGCTTCCATCTTCTCTGGGAGAAACCAAGCCTGGGAGATGGGGAGAAGCAAATAAATCCCCCAACTTGAGGTGTGTGGGGCCTGACTGTTGCATAGGGCAAATTGGGTCTGTGCAATTGCCACTGATGTCTTCTCAGGTCTTCAGAAAAGTGTCTGTAGCTGTTTCAAATTTGGCATTAAAAATCAAGGAATGTTTTGAAAATCTGGGTGATAACTGATGCACCTCACTCTCTCTTGTGTCTACAAACTGAATATATTATTTATACATTTCTCTAGAGGCTTGAAGATTAATAAGTACATGTAAAATGCTCTTTAAAACAGTCTCTTTTCATATGGCTGAAAAAAAATCCGGTGTTCTCCTGTTATTCCTTAACCAATAAATGACCTTTCCTGAGCTGGAGAGAGGCTGCAGTTATTTTATTGGGCAATCCTCAGCGTTGTTGTGCAGGTTCCAGTAACTTGATCACGTACAAAAGATCAATTTTTAAATCCGTGGGATGACCTCCAGGCTGGGCAGGCTTTGCTATTAACCTTGGACTGTTGAGGGGGTGGCTTTGGTTGGGTGGTGGTTTCTTGTGTTAAAATTAAAATTATAGCGTGTGGAAACGCTCACCCTTTTCTTCAGCCGCCTTCACAAAATTAATTGTGACAGATCTTCGAGCTCTGTCACAAATTTCCCCAGATGACCTCTGTAAATCAAAACCTCCCCTCAAGGATGTGTGAAGCTCCAGGGGTTCGCTGGGGATGGATAGTATCATTAGCATGACTTGTCCCCTCTTTTGTTGGCCTTCCTGAGCTGTCTGCTCCCTCTGCTCTCCCTGTTGCAAAGGTCAAGGCTGAAGTTTCTTTATCAACTCGGGATTTACTCTGAGCTGCAAAGATTACTCACAGCGTTCTTACTCGGCGGCTGGGGCTTGGAAGAGGGTGTGAACTCATTGTGATTGAAGTGAATAGATAAGTCCTGGGCAACAATTGGAATGTTTATGGGAATTAATTTTTTGGAAAATCTCCAAATTGTGTCTTAATTACTCCAGGTTCCTTTGTAGACTTTTTTTTTTTAAACTATCAATTTGCTTGTGGTATAATTTTATATCTCCCATACAAGACCTGTTGAAAATATTGATTTTTTTTTTTTTGACAGGTCAGACAAAGGAGGTTTATTCTGTGTTGCAGAGATAACTGTAATTGATGTGTAACTGATATGAGCTCAGAGGTCAGTGGTGTATCAGTCTGGCACAGCCCCGTGAATCAGCCGTGGGATTTGTAAAGCAAAGCATTCATTAAATCTGCCCAGCAAACCACCTCTGAGCCTTTTTATTAAGAGAAAATGCTAAAAAATGAAACAAGTGCTGACTTCACTGTACTTTTGTTGCAGTTTGTGGTTTCTAGCTGCTTTCCCTCTTGTTTTGCAGAACAGAGAGATTCCAAAGACTGGCACAGGGTAAAAAAACTCCTCCAAGGAATGAGTGCAGCTAACTGGAGCTGACAAGTGTGTTAAACCAGGCTGGGTTTTTCCTCTTCAGCTATTGTAATGTCTTTATAATTGGTGCTTTGTAGTAGATAATTCAGTAATTGAGGATCTTTATAAAGATTTGCTTTTAAGGTATCTATTTTTGGATTTAAACCACTTTACTTTTCTATGCCCACACAGTTTTTTTGCTCATCAAGTCGTGGTGCTTAAACTCAATTTGGTTGTTTTTAAGGAGTTCTGGAAATTGGGAAAGGGCCTGTTGTTACCTTAGGCTTGAGGATTTTTGTAGCCTTGCAGCAGCTGAGCTCAGTGATTTCTGCTTTGATGAGGAACTGGGTGAAGCCCAAGTATATTTTACATAGGAAAGAATATTTTTAGAAGATTCTTCTGCCATTCCAATTCCCGTTTTCTTTCTGAGACATACGACAGTCCTGAAGAAGGTTGTGAGGAGATGGCGCTTGGAGCTGGGGATGGTGGAAAATGTCCCTGCCCATGGCAGGGGGTTGGGATGGGATGAGCTTTAAGGTCCTTCCAACCCAAACTGTGATTCAAGTGGGTAATAAATTGCTGATTTCAGGTGGATGACGGACTTCAGGCAGCAGTTGGGTTGAAATGAGCAGCCCAGCATGTTAAAGCTTTCCTGAGTTTGTCTTTGGACTGAAGTTTCTTTCTTCTTACAAAGCTGAAGAAGCTTTTAATCCTTTAGAAGAAACGAAGATTAGGGCCAATTCAGACAGAATCCTGGCAAAGATTTAGATACTGAGAAAACGCCACCAGAAAACAAGAATTAGGGTCTCAAGGACTAAGCAACATTAGTTCGCTCTTTTTGAAGGGTTAAGAGCAAAGTGGAGGAATGGTAACAAAACACACGTGACTCAGAATTTAAAAACAAACAGATGGGTTGCTGAAAACCGGAATGGGGCGTTCTTGCAAGCCCACACAAGCTCCCTGTGCTCTGTGGCAGCCAGGAATCCCGTGCTGTGGAGGCAGGAGCGTGTGGGGAGGCAGGATAAGCTCCTGCTTGGCACAGCCCGAGCAGTTACACAATGTTGGGTCTGCCCAGAGCAAGGTGAAGCCGCCTTTCACCCGCCTGGGGTGTGTGTGGGTGACTCCTTAGCGTGACTCCAGAACTCCCCTTAAAGCTGCTAAAAGCTGGAAATAAGTCGTGACTTAGCAGCTCTTGGCTGTGGGGGAGTGTTAAGAGACCTCGAGCTCCCTCAGTCAGAATGGGAAATGATAATTTCACTGTGAAAGGACCTGAGTGGTGAGGTGGCAAAACAGCACGTAAATGGATTTCTTGTGCAAAAATTGCAGGTAAGGGAGAATGTTGACATTGGGGTAAATGTACATTGAGTGGAAAAACAATTATAATTAAAAAATACCTCTGTGATGTGACCAAGTGTGAAAAAATCACATATCTCAGTGAGCTATACAAGGAATATATGTGGAATGATAAGCAAAAATGTCAGATAAAGAAAAACTGGCAAAAATTGAACACGTCGTGATCCTGTTTGCGTCTGTTGTATATCTTACAATTTTTGCACACAAACATCCATTTGCCTCGCTCACAGAGTTGAAATGCCTAGAGAGGAAATGCTGACAGGATTATTGAGATGTTCTTAAATATGTGTGTATATATATATATATATATATGAACTGGAATAGTTGACTGTTAGGAGTAACCAAGAAAAAAATTGACCTTTAAAAAATAACTCATGGCAGCAGGAGCACATTGAGGTACAGACTTCACTTCCACCCTAGGAGAGGACATGCATAATCAGGAAATGTATGAAGGCATTGCTGTTTATGGAACTAATCTGCTGGACTCCTCACTCCCAAGAAAACAGGCAATTACTCATGGAAAAATGCCCACACTTTCTTGAAAATCACCCAGGATCCTGCCTGATGTTAGGCAAGAACCGCTTGGAGAGCTGTCTCATCTCAGGCATCTGTGTCCCCAGCTGTTCCTGGATTTGACTGAGGAGTCTCAGCTGTTGGACACCACCAGAAATGGAATATTGGGCTCGCTGAACCATTTGCATGCTGTGGTACGGTTGCTATTTGACAGCAAAGCAATTTAAAGGGAGAAATATTATTCTCTTTGAAGATGGGTGAAAGCTAATTGCCGTGCCTTCCCTTCTCCATATCCTTCCTGGCATTGTATTAATTCTGTATAAAGTGCTGGGGGTGGGGAAAATTCAGATTAGGAGGTGTGAAAGGGGCAGAGTTGCATTAAGCAAGAACGGCTCCCCTGGCTGAGGTGTCAAACTGGTGCATAAAATGCTGAGAATGAAATTTCTGGGTTAGATGTTAGCTCAGCATTGTCATCCAGGGAACAGATCTGTGCGATGTTTTCATGTGCAGCAATGTTCCAGGAAGTTGGGGAGGCAGGGAGTACGTGTGTATTCCCGAGGCCGAGGGCTGACATCCAGAAAAAAGGGAAGTTTGCCCCTCTTGATATCCAAACTGGTGGTTTTGGGCACAGAACAGCTCACAGGAAGTTCCTGTTTGCAAAAACAGCACCATGAGATTTTCCTGCACTGCCAGCTTGGCCTCTCTTGCATCCCTGCTCAACTTGTACTTCAAGCATGAGCTTGTTCTGTAAAATTATAGTTGTTTCTGCTGGATTTTATTGGTTACTGAACAGCCTAAAGAAGTTGAAAGAGAAGGGAAAAATAAGGCTAATTGAAAATTGACAGAGTAATTTGAGTGAACGAAATTGTGGTGGAAACGTTTTTTTCAGTCTACTATCAAAGCTTATTTTGTTGGAAGTGGTATTAAACCTATAATTTGGAGGTGAACTTGTGCTGGGGTAGGTTTAGGCTGGATATTAAGAACAATTTCTTCACTGGGAGGATTTCAAGCATTGGAAGGGGCTGCCCAGGGAGGTGCTGGACTCCTTGTCCCTGGAGGGATTTAAAAGTTGTGTGGATGTGGCACTTGGGGACATGGGGCAGTGCTGGGAGGATGACTGGACCTGATGGTCTTAGAGGACTTCTCATAATTCCATGTGCATTAAGGCTAGGCTGCATCCAGTTCCCTGCCATCTGTTTCTCTCAAAATTCTCTTCTGATGTAAAAATTATATGACTGACCACTCTTGATGGATTTCTGCAGTACCTGGAAATTATTTTGTTAAAAGTGTCCTGGGGACTGCAGGACTGGCCTACAGGGCTCTGCCATTGCACCTCCCCAGGCTTTGGCTGCACAAAAGAGAAAATAATTTGCACAGTGAGGTGAAGGCTCACCACATAAAGTCCTTATCTCGTGCAAAATTGAGAAGTGGGAGTTCTGCCAGGAGAGAAGGAGGTTGCTGCCCTTCCAAGTTGTGCTTTTGAGGAAGTGTTTGCTCCAGCTCACGTGCTCTGACTGAAGTAAAAGTGAAAATCCGAGACAGAAACTCTCCATTAATTTTTGTGATGGATGAAAAGTAAAAACAGAAGTTTTGAACTGTGCTTGTGTGTGTGTGTCAATGTGCTTAAAACAGACCTGTAACCTATCTTGTATTGCTTGAGTAAATAAATGATGAGACTTGTGTTAATGATTTCTTTTATAGCTGATTTCCCTTCCCACCAGCTGGGTCACACCTATTTACATCGACCCTTTTTTATGGCAAACATAGTCATCACTAATTAGGATTATCTGTTATTTAAAGGCTTTGTGCCCGTGTGGCAAGTGAAAACTGCTTTCACATGAGTCATATCCTCCTGAAGTGAGGATTGGGTGGCCATGTCACTACTGGAATCATTCTTGGCCCCCTCATATTCCTTGGATGAGCATCAAAGAATCCTTTTTTGGTCTTGCTGCTCATTTGACCAAGTTGGTAATAACCTGCTGCATTTGAGGGAAAGAGCAAATAGATGAAAAAATTAATTTGTTTCACGTCATGTGATCTGAAGTGCAACCCTCAATTTGTGCTTTATTGATTCTTAATCTCTGGTGCTTTTTCTCCTTAAAACCCAAAACATTTGTAAAGTACCTTAATTCTTCACTAAATTGAAGGGGTTTGCTGTGCAATTTAGCTGCAAGTTCTGAAATACTCATGGGATTATTGACCTGCTTGCAGACAGCGTTTGGAGGCTGATGGTGATGATTGTTCAGCATCCAGTCCTTCCAGGAAAACTCCTCTGGAGCTGGCAAAGGCTTTTCCCTGGGGTTTCTCCAAGGAGTTGACTTCTGCTGAGAACAGAAAGTTATCTTCCAGCAGTAGGGGCTCTTCCCAGAGCTGGGCTGTTTTCTAGAGAAAACCTCAATGCAACCAGAAAACAAAACCAAAACCCCTCTTGGTGCCATGTTGAAGCTATTAGAGTGAATGTGTTTAATATTTGAGTGGAATGTAGCTTTTATTGGACCGTTTATGGTGATTTTGAGGGAACTGTCTCAACAGTTTTGGTTTTCAAGCCCACCTGTGTCTGAAGCTTTCAGGTTGTTGAAGCTTCGAGGAGAGTGTGAAGTTTTAATTGTTTTCTTAACTTGTTAATCTACAAAACAGACAATTTCTTTTGTTTTAAGAGGAGTCCCTCTCCCCCTCTCTCTCTCTCTACATATATATATATATCAATGCTTTTATGCTCAACCAATTTTGTTTTGGGGATGTTTGAGTTTGAACTCCAAAATCTTGATCTCAGATTAATATAATGAGATCAGAAAGAGCTGCAAGAGAGGATATTTTCCACCTTCCAACTTGATTGATTAGTAATAACCAGGATAACTTCGTGCTGTGCAGCTCTCACACTCTCTGTTGTAATCATTTTGATTGTGTAGAGCTGTCCCCCAGGCTAATTTGAAATAAAATAATCTGAATGTTCAGGGTTGAGCTGCTTTGGCAGGACAAGGTTTGATGCTCTCCTAAGAAGGTGGATGATGTCTCATCATATTATCAGTGATTGTATGGTCAGCAGGAAGGCACAGGCAGATAATATCTCATACAATCTTTTAATTTCCTTGTGTTTTAGAAAATGGAATAGGAAAACTGTCGGGGCTTGTTTCCTAAGTTATATATCATGTTAGTATGAAAAGTAAAGAAAAGGAGAAACCTCTTAGTATCTCACAGGCATTGTCCTGAGGAAATTTGAACGAGTTTCCAGAGTTACTTGAGTGCATCAGTTTGAGGTAATTTGTCCTTTTTTGTCGTGGTGGTATTAATTTTAGGATGGCACTGTTGCACTTGATGCTACCTTACACTTAGGGGATTTATTCTGATTTTGTCAGCAGCTCTGTAAAGTCTGAAATAAAGCAGCTGAATGCAGAGGAACTTGTTTCTGTGTGTGTTTGTTACAATAAAATGAGAAAATCGGAATTGCTGTGGCACCTCAAGGTTTGCTTCAATATCTGATGTTCTTCTACCTATTTGAATTGCAGTAGATGAGGAAAAACACAACAGGCCTGTTTGTTCTCCACCTCCTGTGAGGAGAAATCAAGAATCAACATCTTGTAGGTATTTCTGCTTTCTGTTTTCCATGAGCTTGGTCTGCAGGAATGCAGCATCTGCTGCTCTTGCATGGGCAGCACCCTTCCCTCTGCTGGGAATGCTTTTCCTTCCCGGAAAGAAGCTCTGGAAGTCTGGTTGTTTATGGCCTCCTCCTAAAAGGAGCACTAAATTTTGTGTGGCTGCAGTTTTGGAAGTACCAAACTACTTTCCTTTGGTTGTAATTCGCATTAAAATAAGTTGTGTCTTTATCCACAGGTTTTGTGTGGAGCAGGACAGGTTCTGGGGATATAAATCTGGCTGTGGGATGGGCGTTCCATTCACTGCTCTGGAAGTATGTGAAATAAAATTATATTTTAATTGGTGCTCAGAAGTTCATGGCAACCTTGATAAGTGTAAGGTTTAATAAGCAGACACTGCCTTACATAACTAATTATCCAGTTGGAGCTGCTTTGAGGAGAGAAGCAATCAGGGTAATAGTGATTTTTTTTTGGCTAAAGGAAGAGGGCTGGACATGAAGGATATCATGAGAGGAAGGGATGGACTTCTCTAAGAGCAGTGGCTGCACAAGGGGATTTAAGTTTTGCCTCAGCTGTACCATGTGCTATTTATCTGACTGCGAACTGCAAATTCCTCTCTTCCATTTCAAGCCTCTAAAATAAATCTAGCATTTTTCCCATTTTTTTGGTTGATATCTGCTCCAAGAAGCATTTTACTGTGTGGGAGGGCGGCTTTTTATTGTTTAAAGAGGATGGGTTTTGGTTTGTTTTTCTTGTTATTGTTGTCATCTTGGGGTTTTTTGTGTTAGGGGATTTTTTTGGTCTTTTTTTTTTTTTCTCCCCTAGTAAGAAGCTTCCTGTGCTGGTGTATAATTAATTAGGTCGCATCACTCAGTGGGTCCAGAACTCTGGGCCTTTATGTTGTGGTAGTGACGTAAGGAAACCCTATATCTTAATGTGTATTGTCTGAGGTTCTTAGGCTCGTCCACTTACTTGACTTTTCAGCCTTTTGGAAGGCACAATACCATTTTCTTCCTTTCTCCTCAGGGTTTGCAGCCTCCTGCCAGCGTTTTGTTCTGTCCCTCAGCAGTTGTAGCCTTACTGTGCTGATCAGATAAATGAAATGAAGGAACAGGATATCCACTCAGCTTTATCTGAGCTGTCCTGCAGTGACGAGCACTTCCAGCTCGCTGGATTTTTTTAAAGCGTTACTTCGTATGTTTATGATCTGAATTTTATCTATATTTTGGAGCACATGTAATCACTCAAAAATTAGTACCTAATATGAATAACTCCGATCAAAATGTAGCTCTGATCGAACTGCCAGAGGGCAGGATTAGATGGGATATTGGGAAGGAATTGTTCCCTGTGAGGGTGGTAAGGCCCTGGCACAGGTTTCCCAGAGAAGCTGTGGCTGCCCCTGGGTTCCTGGAATTGTCCAAGGCCAGATTGGATGGGCTTGGAGCAACCTGGGATAGTGAAAAGTATCCCTGCCCATGGCAGGGGTTTGAAAGTGGATGATCTTGAAGGTCCTTTCCAACCCAAACCATTCTGAAATTCTATGGCAGTGGCATTATCCATTGTTTTTATTCTCCTGGTAAACCTTTTTGTGGTTTGAAGGCTTTTCTCCCTACTCCTCTGAGCTCTTGGAATGGTATTTGCCATCAGCCAACTTCCATGTTGGAATGTTTGTATGCCACAGTCCGTGTATTTCTGATTCCTTCCCAAAAAATGCACCTGAAGATAATATCTTTGCAGAGTTTGCAGCCATGGCGCCTTGAAAAGGAAGAACTACAGTGTGCTCTGCAGAAACTTCAGAGGTGTGAAGTTAAAAAAATAAAAAGACAGAAAAGCCATATGCAGATCTTGTGGCAGAGAAGAAAGAAATGGGGATGGTTGTGAGAGGAAGCAATTTTCTGGTTGCTGAAACCACATTTGCACCAGCTGAGGCTTAGCAGCATCTCTACTGCCTGCTAGTTTTCTTACTTAAACCCCTGCCATGAGCAGCAAAGGGGCTGTGAGGCAACTTCATGCTGAAGCCTCCCAGCCTTGCTCTGCTCCTGCCTGTGCAAATCCTCTCTGCAGAGTTTGCCCACGTGGTTTTATCTCTCCCTGTCACCACTGAGGTATTTTCCTGTGCTGCTAAGAGTTTAATTGAATTGCAGGAGAAGTTCCCAGTGCAGGAATTAATGTGGGATTAGCAGAACCATGGCAGGTTCACGCTGCACAGGAGTGCAAGTGGTCCAGAGTAAGCTCAGCTCTGTGTGCTAAGTAATTACTGCAGTGTATGGACACAGGTTTGGAATTGGGCATCGTCCTCCATGACCCAATTTCTGGTGATAATTAAGGATCTCATGGTTAAGTAGTGAAGTGTTTTACTTGTGAAGGTGGCACGAGGTGAAACTGTTAGAGAACTCTGAGAGTGTGGAATGTATATCCTGGTACAGCTTTTTGTGAAATGATGTCACGCTTTAGAATCACAGAAAGGTTGGAGATGGAAGAGACCTTAAAGCCCATCTCATTCCTACCCTTGCCATGGGCAGGGACACCTTCCACTATCCCAGGTTGCTCCAAGCCCTGTCCAGCCTGGCCTTGGACACTTCCAGGGATCCAGGGGCAGCCACAGCTTCTCTGGGCACCCTGTCCCAGGGCCTGCCCACCCTCACAGGGTGGAATTCCTTCCCCATATCCCACTCGAAGCTCCCCTTTTCCAGTCTGAAGCCATTCCCCCTTGTCCTGTTCCTCCAGGCTCATGTCCCAAGTCCCTCTCCAGCTCTCCTGGAGCCCCTTTAGGCTCTGGAAGGGGCTCTGAGGTCTCTCCCTGGATCCTTCTCCAGGTGAGCATCCCCAGCTCTCCCAGCCTGGCTGCAGAGCAGAGGGGCTCCAGCTCTCAGAGCATCTCCGTGGTCTCCTCTGGACTCTCTCCAGCAGCTCCATGTCTTCCTTGTGTTGGGTCCCCAGAGCTGGATGCAGCGTCCCAGCTGGGATCTCACCTGAGCAGGGCAGTGAGGGAGAACCCTGCTCCTCTGCTGCCCATGCTGTGGGATGAGCCCAGGACAGTGTTGGCTTTCTGGGCTGGGATTGTTGTCCACTCTGCAGTCGAACATTTCCTCATACCTTTATTTCCTTTGTCCTCTAGTCCCCGGTCAGCTTTCTCAGGTGACACTTTCCCAGGTCACGTCATGCCAACAACCCCTTTCCAGAGGCTGTGGCTGAGACTGTGTGTGCTCTGTGACAGCTCTCCTGCTGAGCAAGGAGATCACCTGGCTGCCTCCAGGTCAGAGTCCTGGAATACTTTGGAATTGCTGCTGGAGTGATGGCAGGCTTACTCATGGCAGTCTTGAACACAGGGATGTGCCTGTGGAGCCTGGAAGGGGCCTCTGGAGATATCTGCTCCATCCCTCCCTCCTCAGGCAGGGTCTCCTGGAGCTGTTTACCCAGGATTATGTCCAGATGTGTTTTTTTTTTAATTTCTCCAGAGATAATTTATGTAGCTCTCCGTGCATTAATAAAACCATAAGTTGTTTGTATACCTGCTGAAGAGTGACCTGGTTCCGAGTGGAATTCGGATTGCACGTGCCTTGCTGAGATGTGGGAGCTAAGCTGACAGAACTCAGTATAAATACCAGCTGTCACTGGATAATTGTGTTCATAATTAATATGTTTGAAAGTGAGGCACAAATTCGTTTTCAAGGCACCAGTGATGTCAGCAGTTAATTGTAGCCTCGTTTGTGAGGGGTTGTTGGCAAGCCGCAAGTCTGCACCTTTTGGTGAACTATATTTAGCAGGACATCCATCCAGGAACTATAAAAATTAATCACAATTATCTAATATTGAACAATTGTCTTCTAAATGAAAATTTAGTTTATACCTCGTATTGAAGTGGTACCCAAAGAAATTCCAGTTCAAGCAGTGCTGAGTGCTTCTTGCATTATTGGCTGTTTTGGCTTGTGTGGACACAACCTCTGCTGGACGTCCTTTGTCTTAAAAAATCAAGGATTTAAAAATTATTTTTTCTTTCCTTCAGTTATTTTTTGTTTGGGGAAGATCTTCCCTGAGTTTTGGGGTTAACTCTGGGAGGTTCTTCAGCACATCAGTGATTATAGATAACCTTTTGCAAAATTTGCCAGATACCCTCCAGATTACCGTGGCTTTTGAAAAAACATTTTTCCTTAGGTTTTGAACATCAGCTACTTGGATCCTTGAACCTTGACAAAGGCAGATGCTGGTAAAGTGGTTTTTAAATTTGCTGTAAGGAAAAATGTTGGGGTGGAGAAGATTTAAACAGATTAATTCGGACACTGCAGGTGAGGTAGAAAGATGAGTGTTTAGGGTTCATGTGCTCCGGTCATGCCTGTGCCTCAGACTTGCTGCAAATTTTGGCAGATACAATTCCAAAGACTTCACTGGCACTAACAAGTTCTAAAACTGCTGCCAAGTTGCATAAAAGTTATTAAGCCTTGTTTATTGTCAGGGTTAATGCTCAGAAAGAGCTTGATTCCTTCGGGAAAAGTATTGGAATCCATCCTTGCAGAAAAATGAAGTTAATTTTTATCACAAAAGAAAGTAACTTGACAACTTAGTCTCTCCTGGCATCTTAAGGCCAACAAGAAACTAATTACAGCATAATTGTGGTTTCTCCTGCTGTTGTCCCATCTCTGTACAGTGGTTTATAAAATATTATAAAAATGGATTAAATGGCCATAAGTTAAAAATCTTTGCTGTTTTGCAAATGATTGTGCTTGAAATTATGGCTGGAGTTTTGGGGCAAGTTTTTCATCTGCATTTGCAGGGGAACGTAATGAAAAATAATGAGGTTATAGTCAGACTTGAAAATCTATTTATGGGAACTCAAAAAGGAGGAAAAATCTTATGCTGAAACAGTTACCAATTTTTTAATTATGATTTGAAGGATGTCATTTGAAAACCTTTTAAAACCTATTTATAAATACAGTTCTTTTAGAATACAGTACCAAAGGCAGTATGGAAAATGAGTAATTATGGCAGGAGTACAGTATAAGATATTTGTTCTCCCTTAAAAGGAGATACTGAGTTTATTATTTGAGGTCCAAGTCGCTGGAGCCTGTTCTTATGTGAGTCTCTTGCCACTGATGCTTTATAGGGAATCTTTTTCATTGCTAAACCAACTGAATGTACTGAAATTATGGCTTCTTTTATAAGGCTCATTTGTAGCCTTTTCCCATTATTAAATGCTAAAAGAAAAAAAAGAAAAAAAAACCCCAGACCAATGTCCCATCTGAATTTGGGGAAAGGTTTCCCCTGTGTCTCAAACCTTGTTTCAGTTTTTGGGTGACAGAAGAGAAGGGACCCCAAAGTGGCCTTGCAGACTCCTTGTAGGGTGACCTCACCCTGTTGCCATGGCTCTGCCCAGGGAGGACACAGTGCTGAGACAAAGCAAACCTGTCCAAAGAGAGAATTCCCTGTTGCTGCAGGATTTGTGCAGAAGACTTACAGTGATTACAGAGGATGAAGAACAGCCCATTGGAAGTGGTTTCAGTGCTTTCAAGACGATGCTTATTCAGGAGGTGCTTCTTTTTCACCTTCCCTGTTGTCTCCTTTCCCTTTCATCCATCTTGTTTGTGAGGTACAAACACGGATAAGCAAACTGTTGGCTTGATCCGAGTGGAATATATCAAATTACAGAATGGTTTGTGTGGGAAGGGACCTTAAAACTCATCCCATTCCAACTCCAACGCTTTCCACTATCCCAGATTGCTCCAAGCCCCATCCAGCTTGGCCTTGAACACTTCACAGATCCAGGGGCAGCCGCAGCTTCCCTGGGCAGCCTCTGCCAGTGCTTTACCAATTCTGAAGTATTTTGGGGAGCTCAGTTCTCATTCCTGTCTGGTACATCAGTCTGCTGCCCAGGAAGCACAGTTAGATGGATTACTGAGTTTTTGGGATTCCAGTCGGCTGTTAAATGCTGCAGAGTAGTTGTAACACCAAACTGGGGTGGTTTTGTTCTGTGCTGGGCCTCAGTAGCCCTTTTCCACCTATGAGCTGCTTATGCAGGGTATTTAACTTCGGGAAGGCCAACCCCAAACCTGAGCAATTCTGAGGAGGCATCAAACCCCAGCATCTTCTGCCCTCTTGGGTGAATCTCCCATTTTAAAGGGTGTGCTTTTCCTGGCCTGATGTTCTTACCTGTGTGACCACAGCTACTCTAAATGTTGTATTAATTTTTAAGTAACGCACAGCTATGAGTTATTTCACCGATAACTTGGAGTATTTGATGGAATCAGTGGGGTGAGGACTTGGCAGCTTTGTCTGCTGGCTCACAGTTCTCCCCAAAGCCATAAAATAGCTGCAGGTGCTGGAGGGGTTTTTTTTTAACCCCCCTCCAAGGTTTACCTTGCCATTTATCAACTGAAACAATGCAGCCATGGAGAACTTCAAAGTCTCTTTGCTTCTCAGCAGTGATCCAGGCAGAGCAGGTTCCTTCCTGTAAACACTCACTTTCCATGGCTCAAAGGCTTTATTTTTAAAAGCATCTTTATTAGGAATCACCTACTGATGCTGCATCCAGGAGTTTTTCAGTGTGCATGATCCTCCTGTGATGTGGGAAACGAAACTAATCTTTCCATATTTTTAGAGAGTTGGATGGGGTAGGTTGAATTGAGGCTTTTTGTTGATTTTTTTTAAAAGTGTTTTTACGTGCTGTGGATTTTTATTCCTGGTACTTAAAGGTAGACCTTGCACACAGAACCACCAGTGCATGTCATGTTTATCTGATGAATCACTGCTTCAAAATAGCCTATTCCCTTTCATCAGGTTTTTAATTAGCAGCGGTTGAGGATCTGATGCAGATGGAAATATTGTTGATCATCTGAGGCTGCCTATTGCAGTGACAGATTTACTGTTGATCAGCCTTGTGGTGTCAGCAGCGAAAGCGGTGCTGGTTCAACACTGTTCACTTCAACTCTGAATCCTGCAAGGTAAACGGGGGCCAATTGAGTTGTTTGAAATGACAGGTGTTTTCTGTTAATCTGAGTGATGAATTATTCCCCATTCTACCTCCTGTCCTACTTGTTTACTGATACTGTCAGCTTATCTGCTGGCACTCAGACTTTGGATGCCATGGAGATTTTGGTTGAGGATCTGTGCTGCTCTCGTGTGGGGATCCCTCTTCATATGGAGCAGTTTCCTTGGCAGAAACCTGAAGTGCCTGTTTATAGACTTAGGCTTTCTATTTAGCTAAAGCCAAAAAAATAGAATTTTTATTTCTTCCCTTTGGTATTTGAAAATTGTGTGCTTTTAAATTTTTTTGCAGTGGTCATTCTGTGGAAACAAGACCATTTTCTGGGCTGTAGCCGTGCATGTTTGCTCTTTGCCATGGCATTTTTCATTCTGTAAAATATCCATTCCCATTTATAAACCAGGTAGTCTTTAACCTGGGAGTATGGAATGGCTTGAGCTGCTTATCCCTTGTTTCCTAATTCTTGATAAGGAAATCTCATGGAAAGGTTTGTAAAACACCTTAGGATAGGACTGAAGATAAAATGTGATACTTTGTGTGTAAGATACCTTCTGTCAGCACGTATTTTGAATATTTTCACATTACTGAAATGACTTTGTTTGCTGAAATATGCCTTCACACCACAGGTTTTAGAGGCTGAAGGATCATAAATAGTGACGTATTTCATGTGCTGGAGCTACCAGGGGACCTCAGTGCTTGATACAAAGTGCTGCCATCACCTTGGAAGCCTGTGTTTGTAGCAAGGGAAAGGTGGCAGGAAGACCAAGTGTATGAAAGCCTAAAACTGGAAAAATACAAATTGGGAATTTATCTGTACCACTCTCAAAGGCAAAGGTTATGAACTGTTGGAACTGACTAGGACAGGTAACAGTGAGTTCTTGTTGGTAGGAATGAGGATATGTTTCTAAAGGAGCAGTGATGGCCAAATGTAAATGTGTAGCTGGTGTTTGCAAGGTCGGGTTGGCTGTGCAGCATTTCTTTCCAGCTTTACTATCTCTGAATATTGAGAGGATATGATGGCCAGACTTAGTGTGGTGTGTGGTTGTGGTGTGGGTTGGAAGGGACCTTAAATCTCATCCAGTCCCATGGGCAGGGACACCTTGCACCATCCCAGGCTGTTCCAAGCCCCATCCAACCTGACCTTGGACACTTCCAGGGATCCAGGGACAGCCACAGCTTCTCTGGGAAACCTGTGCCAGGGCCTCACCACTCTCATAGGGTGCAATTCCTTCCCAATATCCCAACTATTCCTGCTCTCTGGCAGTGGGAAGCCATTCCCTGTGTCCTGTCCCTCCATGCCTTGTCCCAAGTCCTTCTCCAGCTCTCCTGGAGCCCCTTTAGGCTCTGCAAGGTTCTGGTTGCCTTGGCAGGAGCAGCTCCATGAACAAACCTCAGTTACTGTGGCAGAAGGGAAGGAGTCATCTGGGAACAGGCAGGGCAGTACTTTGGTTTTGGGCCTTAAGAAATACCGTCCCCTTCCTCTTGCCTTCTTTCCAGAGGCCTTCAGTGCTGGATGAAATGACTTGTGCTGTGAAATTCTCTTCCTTAGGTTGGCATGACTGGCAGTAAAACATGGAGCAGGGAGGGGGGATGAGAAATACTGAGCTCAGGCTCTGCTGCCAACACAGCCTTGGATAAGTTACTGTTCCCCTTTGTCACAGCCAGGCAGTGGGAACAATGCAGGAAGCACCAAGAGAGTTGTGATTCTTTTATTTTGTTCAAAACATAAAAAAATAAAGGAAAGCTTCACATTTATTCCATCTGTTTCTGGATCATCTAGTGTGTGTTGATGGCACAGGTATCTGAGTTAATGTCAGTGAACCACTGGGCAGATCCATTCAAGAACCCAAAGCCAGCCTGATCTAAGGTTTATAACACTTAAATGTAGATATTTTTACAATATTGTGCTGTGGTAGTTTGATAAGACATGTTTAAGAACATAAATCAAATAAACTCACTGGGCTTGAAATACTGCCTGCTTCGTCGTGTATTGGTAATTGACAGATCTCTGGGC
Organism: Cyanoderma ruficeps; assembly: GCA_008694505.1. Taxonomy (NCBI): domain Eukaryota; kingdom Metazoa; phylum Chordata; class Aves; order Passeriformes; family Timaliidae; genus Cyanoderma; species Cyanoderma ruficeps. The sequence goes on from VZDJ01006028.1 coordinate 21,117,288, forward strand.
TCATTAGTCAAACTAAACAGGATTATTTTTATTATATTTTATTTGCATCAAGTGCAGGGATGTTTATGTGTGTACTTGGCCGTGGTTTTCTTTCTAATGAAGGGTTGTTTCCCATTATGGGTTGTGTCATTTGAAAGGTTGTTGTATTGAATTTTTTTCCTTTAACCACTCTTAAGTCGTTGGAAAAATTTACATTTAGCAGTTGAACTTAAAAAAGCAGTTCCTTTGGAGAAGAATAAATAGGGGAGGATATTGAGAGATCTGATTCTTTTTTTCCCTGCTAATTTCTTTTGGGTTTGCTCAGTGATTTTTAGGCAGGCCAAGTCCTCTGCCTGAATTCTGACAGGAGCCTTGGACTTGACACAAGCCAAGACCCTTTGAAAGTCTAACAAAAGTTTAAAAGAGTTTTAAAGAGTTTAAAAGTCACTCTCTTGGTATCAGAACCCACCTCAGCTTAAAAATAAAAATCATACTAGGTATTCCTGATGTTTGTAATGTGCATGGGTTACAGAGGAGCTGTGGGGAATTGCAGCACTGGCAGCCTTTCAAGCACCCTCTTAAAATATGGGTTTATGCCTGTAACGTATTTTCCTTTCTTTTTGCAAGTCATGTTTTAAGCACATTTCTTTCCCTTTCAACTCTGGAAGGCAAATGTGGTGTTTGAAATGCTGTGTTGTACTTTGAGGGGCTGGATTTTCCTCTTATTCTGTGAAACAATAAATGGAAACTCGAGTGTTTGGAATTGAACAGCCCAACTCTTCCCCCTGAGAGCATTCAGTCATTAAATTCCCGATGGGAAAATTGAAGTTCAAGGGTAAAAATAAAGGTGTAAGGAGGTATGCAAGGAAGGGTTTTTGTCAGGTATTTGGTTTTAACACAAAAATGTTTTGAAGCTCTTCTGTGTGGGCCCAGTGTCGTTCCAGCTCTGATTATTGAGAGTTTCAAAACCCTTTTTGTCCTTTTGGTATCAGTTCCACCCGAAACCAGGTGGCCCTGAGTGCCTGGGCAGTCAGCTGGGGCTGCATCCCAGTGCTGCTCCAGTCTTGCATAAATGTTAATTTATGGATTGTACTGAGGGAGGAGGGAGAAAACAGCAATCCACCTCTCTGATTTATAATTGTGCCGCTTGTACAAAGTGCTTTATTCCCTGGAGATTGATTTCCTGGACACTGTAACCAGCAGTACTTTGCTGTCACCCTTGGATCCAGCCCTGAACCAGGGCCAGGGCAGGTTGTCCCCAAGGATAAACCCCCTCTGCTCATCCTAAACATGTTGGAGTAGTGATAACTCACAAGAGAAACCCCTCCCTCGTGCTGCTGCTCAGCAAGAAGCTGCTGCTGATTAATTAAGCGAAGAAATTGAGTGTGATGAGTCTGCAGTCCATCATTCAACATCCTGCCTTCACCCTGTGCTTAAAATAGCACCTTAAATTTCTGTATGGCTTTGTTTTCATAGGAGCTGGTTAGGAAATCCTGGATTACACATTCCAAGAGTGTGGGCAGTTCTAACAAGGGCAGTATCTGCTGCTGCAGTACCTGGAGAGGGAGACTTTCTCGCTGTGTCCTGTTTTCCTGTGGCATCAAGTGACCAAATTGAATATCCAGCATCTTTCCTGTGTTTGTTGTTATGCTTGGACAGACTCATTCAATCAGCTGCATGAATGAGCTTTTAAAGGTTTTAAAAGCCAGAGCGGACAAATTATGGTAATTAGACATCTTGTCTATTTTGTTATCCTGGCTGCAGAACAACAGTGAGGTTAAAGGGCTGCTGTCAAGGTGGCAAAGGTACCACCAGACTCTCTTCCTACCTAAAACCTGTAATTTTTCTGTTGTATATATCTGAATACTTTGATTTTAGAGTGTTCTTTCTGCCTGTATTTAATTTCATGACATTTAGAGGCAGAGAGAAGGGGCGGAACAGTACAAATGTGTGGTGCAAAATCCATATCAGCCTCTTATTTCTTGGAGTTTGTCTCTTTTAAATGCTGTCAAAAAACTTGACGGTCTCTAAAGTTAATTTTGTGCAATGGGTCACCTGTAATGGTTCTAGAAATTCATGTCTCACTACTGAATATGGCAAACATGCATTTAATATTACAGAAAACTGAATGCAATAGAGAAATGGGTCACTCCTTAGGGTATTGCTGCTTAGGAATGCCAGTGTCTTTTGTATGGACTTTGCTAAATGGTTGTGTTTACGTGGCTGAGAATTTGGTGCTTGTAATCAGAGGTGATTAAACAAACAAAAAATGCAACCAGCTAAAAGCCAACCAGTTTAGTAACATAAAAAAATATGGAAAAAATGGATAAATTAAATGGATAAAAATGGATAAATTAGCTGATATCATATGTTAAAATCAAGCCTGTGTCCAAAGAGAACCAATAGTAGTAGCCAAGGACAGCAAGGCTGGTCCTGAAAGCTGATTTTTGAGGAACTCACTCAGCTGGAACATGTGAATTTTACATCAATAGCCCTTCGCTTTTTTCCTCTCCTGTACTTTGCCAATTCTTGTATTTAGTTCTTACGGTGTCTTACTGTTTTTATCTGAAAATCTGGTACTCATTTCAGACACGTTAAGTTTGTTTTCCTTTTGTCAAAGTCCTTTTCCTTTGCAAAACACATGTTGAGGGAAAGGGACTTGTTTTAGCCTCCACTTTCAGGACTATTATTGGGGAAAACAACTGTTAACAACCTTTTTTTTTTTTTTTTTTTGCAACACAGGCATCATCCTAGAGCAGCTGACCTTGGATAGTCTCCCAACCTGCCTGCAAAATAAGGACTTTTCCTTTCTTGTTTCTGTTGGCAGCAGGAGGAGGAGGAGGATACCCTGATCTGTCTAAAGGAGTGGGTTCCACCCTGTGTTTTTAGGGCTGGCTGTGGGAAGGGGTCACAGATGCCCTGCACTGTCACCAAAGGCTCTGCAGAAGGTCTGCTGTCTTTAAATGCAGATTTGTTCATTTTGGCCTCACAGGCTCTTTAGAAAATTGTGATGGTTTTATTAAGTGGGAGGAGGGAAAAGCTGAAAAACATTTGCAGATGGTGTAACAGCTAAAAAACTTCTGTCTCACTGTGGCTTCAGTCATGGGCTGTGTGAGACAGCCAGCAAGAGCAAGGAATGTGGAAAAGCAGAGTGTGTGTGGCTGTTCAGAGTGATTTTACCCTGGTGTCTGCTCAGCTCCCTGATCTCAGCCCTGTGCTCCAGATGAACAGACCAGACTGGTGACTCTCACTCAGAGATCATTTTGGCTGTTGATTTTCCTCCCTGTTCAGAGAGGAAATATTGGCTACATGTCTGTGTTTTCCCTGGTGCAGCACACTTTCAGTTTGTCTCTTTAAATCTCTGCTAGCAAACTTCTTTGTCAAGTTACCAGTTTGGGGATTATTATTTTTCCCCTCCGTTACTGCTTTTATGATAGTTTGTAGTGGTGTGTGACCTCTGTGGAACAACTAATCCACAAATATTTTGTGGTTCATTTTTGATGAGATTTCCAGTCAATTTTCACGCAACAACTTTCCTCCTTCTCTGACAGAGTCCTCCTTCCCATTCCCACCCCTACCCCACCAAAACAGAGGTTTGCCATTAAAGATAATGTTATCTTTAGCAACTTGTACGTGTGGATGGGTTTTGTTTTGTAAGGAGGCAACTGAGTTGATACATCCCCACAATTTGGGGGAGTTACAGCCAGGAAAATGTCCCCATGGAAGTGAAGATGGTTGAATTTATTTGATGTAAGTGGCAAGAAATTGTTGTAACAAGGAACTGTTGTTAGAAAACATTTATATGGTAATGAAAGGAGAGGAGCTGACCTTCAAATTCCATGTTAAGTTCCAAGTGGGATTGTTGGGTTTTTGCAGTGACTGGGAAGCTGCTTTGTGACTCTGAGTGATGCAGTCACCAGGGAATCCAGCAAGACAGTTTTACAGGAATAACTTAATTAATGATTCTTGTTCTGTCATTCTGTATGAAGACCTGTGTGTTGAGCATTAGATGTATAACCTTTAATGGACAATTTGGTGTTTAGCTTCCAGCTTCTCAAAATGGTGTGATGTCTTTTGGGTTTAGAAGAATAAAATATGTGTTATTATAAGAGCAGTTGCTTCAGATTGTTCATCTGATAAAATTCCAGCATCTGTCTCTTCATCAACATAGATATTCATAGCTGCTCTTTGTAATTCAGGATGAGGAGAAAATATTGTTGAGCACCTTTGTAATCTCCAAATTTCATCTACAATTAGCAAAAATAATGCATTTCTTGGTGATGAGTGTGTTTAAAATAATTAAAAGAGCTTCTCAAGATGCAAGCAGACATCTGCTTTTATTCTTGTTTTAGGGAACTGCTTTGCTCAGAGCTAAATCATGATAGTGTCACATAAAGTGCTTTTGCATGTGCTGTCCCATATGAAGCCCAGTCAAAAGCAGGCAACAAGTTGCATCTAAAAGCAAGATACTTTTCAGCCAGAAGAGACGAGCAGCAGGCAGCCTGGGAGTTCAAAGTTAGAATTCAGCAGGAAACATCCTTTGGCTCTGTTCAGTGCACATGAAAGCCTCACATCCCATCCCTGTTTATGAATACCAGCAACTCGCTGCCTAGCCCACACTTGCAGGCTAAAAATAACTTCTTTGCAATGCAAACTTGGCATCAGGAGCTGACAAGTTTATTTGGCATCACCTTTAGTTTGTTCTTTTTCAGGGAGATTGATGGCTCCTTTACTGTGCACGTGAACTATCACACTGTTTAATCACTGAGACCACAAAATACGAAACTCTTTTCCACATGGCGCGTATGAGAATTTGTTTTCCAGATAGATCCTTGGAAAAGGAAAAGAAGTTTTAAGTGAAACCAGCTGCCAGCAAGTGTCTGGTGCTGGTGGCTACTGTGGAATGAAAGAACAGTGTGAGGAGGTAAACATTAGTTCAGATTTTGGGTTGGAGTTGATTTTTTAATCTTGTTTTAGGTTTTTACACTCCTAGAATTTCAGCTGCAGAGGATGTTGTGCCCCAAACAAGCAGAACTCACGTGGAACATGGGCTGTATTTCCCTCATAAAGAAATGATGCAGAAATTGCTATAATTGTGGTGTTGTAGTGATGGCAGGTAATTTTTAAAGGTTGCAAAAGTGCACAACTCCCTGACAGGAGGCTGTAGTGAGGTGTGGGTCAGTCTCTCCTCCCAGATAACAAGTGACAGGATGAGAGGAAATGGCCTCAGATTGTGCCAGGGGAGATTTAGATGAGACATTAGGAAAAATGTCTTCGTGGAAAGAGTTGTCAAGCATTGGAACAGGCTGCCCAGGGCAGTGATGGAATCACCATCCCTGGAAGTGTTCCAAAAAGTCTGGATGTGGCACTTGGGGACATGGTTTAGTGGTGTCTGTGGTGGTACTGCTGGCTGACAGTTGGACTCAGTGCTCTTAGAGGTCTTCTCTGACCTTTATGATTCTAAAATTCCACATTTAGTTGAAGAATTTAGAAGTACAAATGAGAAATTTCCTCAGATCCCAACAAGGAAATGTGACTGTGCTTTTCTTGGTTATTAGGGGTTTTTCTCTCTTTAATTACGTTGCTTTTTGGCAGAACTAACTGGTGACAATATTTTTGCAGGGCTATAGCACATGGTCAGTGATGAGAACGGATGTGTTTTGATATTTTCCCCAATGCCCAAGTATCCATTTTGTATTAATCATTCATGGCAGTGGGAATCAGCACAGAGGTCCCAGTTTCTGGGTTATGGATTGCCCTGTCCACTAGGACTTCAGACAAAACCAGTTTATTATGGTGATGTTCACAGAAAAACTGTTGTCCTCATCCAGGATGAATGTTGTAGATGCTTTAGTCCAGAAAAAGCTTTGGAGCATTGAATTTACAGCATTAGATCTGTCCTGCAGTTGGAGCAAAGTCATTTTAAATTAGTTCTAAGAGGGTTTTTAAAGAGGTGATGAGGCCCTGGTGCAGGTTGCCCAGAGAAGCTGTGGCTGCCCCTGGATCCCTGGAAGTGTCCAAGGTCAGGGTGGACCGGGCTTGGAGCAACCTGGGATGGTGGAAGGTGATCTGCAGGGTTGAATGAGATGACCTTTAAAAGGTCCCTTCCAAACCATCCTAAAATTCTTTTCTCAGTGACCACATGAGACTCGTTCACACACAGCCCTGGGGCATCCATTTCTTGTTATCCAGCTCTGTGATTCCCTGGTCTGTCTGCTGTTTTCCCTATTTTCAGCCCCTTTATATTGTCTGAGAGGGGAAGGTACTGAAGAGCCACAGAGCTGCATTTGTGCAGCACAGAACACTTGACCATACAATGAACTTTTAATTGGCCTGAACGGAATGTAACCCAGCACATGTGTAATGCCCTGAAAAGGACTTTTTTTTTTTAAATATCTACAACCATGAGCAGCTTTTGCTCCAGAAACAGCATTATGGAAGGGTTTAAGTCTCCTTTTGGGATGTTTTTTTTTTGTTTGAGGGAGAGGTGTTGAAAAGGATTTCAAAAGAGAAGGCATGCTGGGGAGATAAACAGCTCTGGGAATAAGAGCTGCACAGGAAGCCAGTCCATGGTGTTGCTTGTGGGAAGCTCTTAGAAGTAATTAGGGATAAGAGTGAGGCAGGAGGAAATCTGGTTGGCAGCTGTGTGGTGCTTTCAGCAGCAACTCTGACCTTGGTTTGTAGGTGCTTTGAGGCTGCTGGGGAAAGATTTGCTGCCAGAGCTTCTGGGTTTTTTACCTGAATTCCCTTGGAAAATCCGCTGGCAACTTGCGGAGTGTAAGTTCACATCCCATGGCTAAAGGCCCTGCATCTCTCCTTCATTTCAGGGGCTGCAAAAAATATGTGATAAAAGTTGGTGATAGACCAGAGGACTCGTGTTTGCCCTTTTTAGAAGCCTTGTCTAATCCTGGAGCACCAGGAGCAGTCTCCCAGCAGTCTGCCCGAGGTGGGAATTGCATCCTCCTTGCAAACATTTCTCTGCCCTGCCCTGGGACAACATGAGGGTTGGCAAAAGCCAGCGAGTCCCTGGCCAGGATCCAGGCCCAGGAGATTGGTTGGCAGGGAAAAGTACACGGTGGAATTGAGTCTGACACAATTTTCGTGGCTGAAAGGGATAAGTGGTGGTGCGTGGTACGTGTTTCACCTTGTTAAATATCCGCGTTCTGCTGCCACAGCATGAAATGATAACTTAATCCCTGATTGCTCCTTACAGCCCTGCAGACCACAGTCTCTGGAAGAATGTTTGTCAGCCAAAAATGATGTCTAGCCTCACCCAGTTTCAGTGCCTTTTCCAGCTAGCTCACTTCTGGATTAATTTGGGGCCAGATGGTTTTGCACTCTCAATGTTGTAGCTCCTGCGCTTGGTCCCACCAGTCACACTCCTCTGCTGATGCCTGTTCCTGATTCCTACTTTCCCCAGCACGAATAAATCCACAGCAGTAATGAACAAACCCTTCAGCAGCTGCCACATTGGTTTTTTGGAGTGCTGGGTGTTGGTACAAGCGTTTAGTGAAAGAGTTGTTTGTACACAAGAGTAACTGTCATTGGGACAAGTAAGGAATAAAAGCGTATTCAAAATGATCTTCCTCATTAAATTCTTCAGGATTATCTGGCTGCCCAAATGAGAGCTTTCAGTTGGAACACAACGGGTGTGAAAGAACTGAGGTGCTTTGAAATAGTTCTGCAGTGTGTTGGCCCAAGAAGAGTTCACAAAATACTTCCTACGCTTAAAAATGACCACAGCCACTTGCTGAGGTAGGAGGGAGAAAAACAGACAAAGCAGATGGGTAGGTTCATTGCTTGGCCAAGAGATGAATCTGAGAAATTTCAGGTGCAGGAGTGCTACAGCAAATCAGCAACACCTATTTAGGAAGAAATAATTGGGCTTTTCCCAACCAATAATGAAGAAATCTTTATTTCTGGGGTCTCTCTCTCCTTCTCACTCCAAAGATGTTATTTTTTGTGTTCAGAACAAGTTCTCGATGCAGATCTGTTCACTTTAATGCAATTCTAGGTTTAAGCAAATATTTAATTCTGCCTAGAGCGCTCTGACAATTTTTTTTTTCAGCAGTCTGGAGGCATTAGCAGGGCAGATACAGGACATGGGAGCTGAGCTGTCATGGTGAAGGCTTGCCTGTAATTTTCATAATATGCTGTATTTTCCCTTTGCTTTTCAGCAAACAGGTCAATTATAGCTTATTTCTCATCCTCGTGCTGGGAAGGAAAAGCAGCTGATTGGAGTGGTACACTGAGGATAAGGATTGCTTTTCTAGGTCAGCCAGGAGAGAGCTTGGTTCAAAAATGTTACCCTGCAAAGCAGTTCTTTCTTGCTTTCTTTGGGACAAAGTTTGTATTTATTTCCTCATACCAGGTACTCCTGTAGTGAGATTTCTGGAGTTTGATGGGATTTGGGACGAAATTGGATTAATAGAATTGTTTAGGTTGGAACAGACCATTGAAATCACGGGGTCCAACCCATTAGCCCAGCTCTGCCAAGCCCACCATTAAAACACGTCCCTAAGCCCCACATCTCTGCATCTGGTGGATCTCTGCAGGGGTGGTGATAAGGGTATTGATTGCTGCCTGCTTCCTTATCTCCATCCATCAGTCAGGTTGTCTTAAATGGGTTGGAGGAACATAAACAGCATTGATCAGGGAGGGTGCAGAGTCTGTGCTCTTGGGAAGAGTAAGGCAGCATGACATCATTCTTTTTAAGACACATAAACAATAGTTCTACTCCAGCTGAACGTTTGAGGCTTCTAATCCATGGCAGGCTTTTGCTGAAGTGCTCTTTTTGAGATGCCAGTGCCTTGACAAGCTGCTATTCTCCTTTGCAGCATGGTTCAGATGAGCTGTGCTCTTCTTTTCACCTCCCAGGCTCCTTGGATGCTGATGCAGGGTTTGGGTTGAGAGTACTCAGATCTTGTGCAACAGCCCCTGGGTTATCACTGTGATTATGGAAACATGGATGTGCTGAAGGGGGGAAATTCAGGTGGTTACTCAGCAGTGGAGCAAAGACAAATCACTTTTTTATGCTGATAACCAGCCCTTCTTGCCTACAGCTCTTATCTTCTCCCTCCTCCCTATCGATCATTAGACCAACATCGTTTGTGGTTTCCAGTGTGTTTGTGTTTTAAATAATGCTCAAATCTCTCATTTGAAGCTGGATCCAAAACAGGCCATGAATAGACTTTACCTCATAAAAATAACACTGTGCTTAGCAGGCATCTGGTTCTGGAGGCACCAAAAATGACTCTGAGGTATGAATTTTGGCACTATGCTCGTACCCTCTTCATCAGCTGAAGATCCAGAGGTGCTGAAATTGCATCAAGATTCAGAAAGTGACTGGCTACTGTACCCAGTGAAATTCCCAGTGTTGTAAATGCCCTGTGCATGCACAAACCTCACCATCAAGATTGATTTCTTTACAGAACGTGGCCACAACAATGTTCTCTTTTGAATTGCTGCCACTTTCAACATTTCCTACTTGCTTAATGCCTGGTGGATGTGCTAAAGAAGTTGGAGAACCAAGTCCAAAGGGAGGAGGGTGGTACTCTCCACTGGAGGACAAGGCAGACCTGTGGAACCAAAAAACAAAGTGAAGGAAGCAGTTTGTCTTATTTAGGCCTCAGGGCTGGAACTTGGCCTCTCCCAAGTTGCATCTGTGATTATCTAAGACAAATTGCCTGGACAGTCATGAGATAAATGACTGAAAGTTCTCCGGGGATGCCAGAAAATGTCGAATATCAGGTGTCAAGAGTACAGAGCTGCTTCATGGTGTTGGTAATTCAGCAGGAGAGTAGATGGGGAAATGAGCAAGTACTTAGAGACACCTCTTTACACATTTGTGCTTGGAGGGAGTTAGTGCTTATTTAAAAGAAGTAGAAATCATTGCCAATATTTTCGGAATGCTCTTGGTGAGGCATTTGTTTCTCTGAGTTGAAGAGTCCATGCAGTAATTTCCTTAGTGTGCCCTGATTGATTGATCTGAGAGTGAAGAGCTTGTGGGCTGCTCTGGAGCCTCCATGGCTGTGGATCCCTTTGTACTCCTGCAAATGTCTCCCTTTTTCTCTCTTTTTTTTTTCCTTCCTTTTTCTCCCTCTTCTCCCTCTTCTCCCTCTTCTTCCCCTTTCTCATTTGAAGCAGAGCAGGACTGAAGATGACTTTGGGAAGAAATTCTTCCCTGTGAGGGTGCTGAGGCCCTGGCACAGGTTGCCCAGAGAAGCTGTGGCTGCCCCTGGATCCCTGGAATTGTCCAAGGCCAGGTTGGACAGGGCTTGGAGCAACCTTGGACAGTGGGAGTTGTCCCTGCCCATGGCAGGGGGTGGCACTGGATGAGATTTAAGGTGCCATCTAACCCAAACTGTTCTGGGATTCTTCTTTCTCCAGGGGATATTGGATGCACACATTTGTGTTTGGGTTGTTGTGTAAATATTGCAGAGTCCATGTGAAAATCAACTTTCTTTCAAAGTGATTCTGGTTGTTGTATTTGTGTTTTCAAGGAAGTCAAACAGACTCAAACTGGTTTAAGGTAGAGGCTCTAATGGATTTATGGATTTGATAATACAGCTGGGTGATCTGCCAAAGGTGGAAAACCCACTCTTGGTGGACCTGAGAGAGTTCTTGCAATACCTTTTCAGGAATTAAATTCCTTTTAGTGCCAATCCTTTGCTTTCCATAGTGCCCAGGAGATCATTCTGGGATTAATCCTGTGTGCCAGTGGTTTGGCTAAAGGTTATCCTGGATGTGAATGCTTAGTTGTTGATGCTGTAGAACGAGATAGCCACATATTGTATATTTTCCTGTATGTGCTGCTCTGTTTGCCATCATTTTCCATTTGGGATCTCCTGGAGGAGTTAAAAAGCTGCCACATCCTGAGGAGGCTTTTTCCCCTCCTTCACATGGTTATAAAAAAGGTAGCTACAGCCCACTTCATTAAAAAACACTGTAATTCACAATAGTAGTTGAAAGTTTGAGGACTGGCTGTTCACCAAACATTCTCTAGAGCACAATAGTATCCTGACATCTGAGTATTTACAAACAAAAGGATAAAGTTGTAATCCCCTTGTCATAACACCAGCTTTATGGGATCCATGCTCTGCTTGAATGTGGTCAGGACTAAGCAGATTATTTTACCAACAATACAGAAACTTTCGCTCCAAGTACAAAATATCCCAAACCCACAAAGCTGCTGCTCAACCCAAGTTCTTGGGGCATTTTTTTTTTTGGGCCTTTTTTTTTTTGTTTGTTTGCTTTTTAATTGTTTTGAGTGAGCTGGCAAAAATTAGTTTTGTCAGTAGAAACTAAGTAACCACCAACTACGCCTGGAATGCCTTGGAGCACTGGAGGAATTTTCCAAGGAACAGTGGTTACCTTTGTTCCTTTTAGCTACACAAGTTTAGGCTTTGAACTGTTTCACAGGTTTTTGGGGTTTTTTTTTTTAATGTATTTGGGGATTTTGTTTTTAAGAGGCTGTTTCCGATTGCAAAAAAATCTTTTGCTCAAATGTGTGGTTTTCTCCCCGAGAACTCAATATTGCTGTGGAAGTAAAAATGAGACTCTGTGAGAAAAATGTTAATTGCAGGACATCATCAAAAATTGGAGTTTGGTGGGCCTCAGCATTTTGATACCACTTGGCCTGCTTGTAAAAATGAGGTCAAAATATTTATAAACTGTTAAACAGTTGTGAAACCCAACAATGTTAAGCACTTTACAATCTGAAATACTCTGTGAAAATGGATTTCTGTGTGTCATAGGATAGGCTTGAAGTGATCAGACTTGATTGAGTTGACTTTTCCTCTCATTGTATATACCTGGCAGCAGCAAAATGGATTGCAAGTTTTATTTGCCTGATAGGCAGAAGGAAACAGCTTCTCAAAAAATTCTAATTTTTATTATCAGCTGTCATACTGCTGTCTTTCAGTTACGTCTGTGTTAATAAAATCATTGAATCTGTTCTCTACATTTTACTTCACCATTTGGCTGGTGATTTTTTTTTATGCCATGAAAGAAATTCTGCGGGTGAAATTTAAACAATAAAACTCTGACCATTGCAGTGCTGGCTCTTCAAAATACTCTATTCTGAGTCCTTTATTCATATAGGGGAAAAAAACAACCAACCCACACAAGCTACCAATTAAAGGATCTGCTTGAGAAAGATAACTAGGCTCCCAAACTTCAAAAAAATCCAAGATCTTCCTGATTTTTTATTTTTTTTTTGGTGCCTCCTTTGCATCTGTGGCAAGGCCTTGAGACTTGCTGGTGCTGAAGCTTTTCAGTAATTCCTGCACCACTTATCAGCTCCTCCACTCTGGGAAGGTCCTGCAGTGCAGTGAAGGATAGGAAAGCTTGGAAATCATTAGCCCAGTTACTTCAGAATAAAAATCTCTGGGGTGTTAAATCCCATCTCCTCTTCAGGCAGGTGTCTAATGCCGAGGCAACGAGAGCGCTTTCTTTGGAATTCCACTTACCTACAGCCAATATTTGCCCTCTGAGACAGAGCCAGGGGTCATAAAATTATAGAAAATTCTGAGCTGGAAGGGACCCACCAGGATCATCCAGGCCAGTCCCTGGCCCTGCACAGACACCCCAACAACCCCACCCCAACCCTGAGAGCACCGTCCAAAGGCTCCTGGAGCTCTGGCAGCCTTGGGGCTGTGATCATTCCCTGAAGAGCTGTTCCAGTGCCCAAAACATCCTCAAAACTCAAAAGCTTTGTCTGAAGGATGGGTTTTCTTGAGGAACCCTTCAGTCCATGAAATCCAGTATGTTTTAACCCACTGCTTTTCAAACAGAGCCTCATTTGCTCAGCACAGCTCTGTGCTGAGGTGCTGGGAACGGGATATTTGATGTTCCTGAGGTGCTCCTGGCTCTGCTGGGTTTGAGTAGGGAAGCTCATGGCAAGTGAGTGAGAAGGAACAAGGAAAAAGACCTTTCATTCCAGTGGAAGGTATCACTGCCAGGGGCACAGGACTGCAACAGGATGATCTTTAAGGTCCCTCCCAACCCAAACCATTCTGTGATTCCATGAAAGCACTTGTACAGGAGCCACAAAAGAAATTGTGACTCAAGGTTTTCCATACCAGTGCTATTTTGAGCAATACTTAACCAGGGAAAGAAAGGAAGGGAAGATCTGAGGGGATGACAAACTCTCCCCAGTGTAACTTCAGTTCTTTGGTTTCATGGAATATTGGTAAATGATGCTGGTGCTTCTGTCAGAACCTAAGATAGTTATTGTAGAGCTTCTATCTGCGATAACTTATTAATAAAATCCCAGAATTCCAGAATGACTGGATCCAAAGAGTAAATTACTGTTACACATCATGTCTACTTTATTTTTAATAATAGCATCTTTTTAAAGCCAGCTGGGAAGATAAAGATGTGGCCTTAGAGTGATCTCTGGGAGACACTGACACCTTTTCACTCGTAAACCCCAAGGAGTTTTTCCCCATCAGTTTCTTTTTCTACCTGCATTTTTAGCTGCTTTCTAGAGTTTATGCTGGAGAGTTTCTGCTGAAGGGCATAAAATAGCAGTAATTACACTGGAATTTGATATAGTTGTTTTTGCAATGGTTATGGGAAATTGAAAGTGGAAAGCAATAAGAATTTCTGGAGAGATTTGCTGAGACTTTCCTGATTCATAGTTGGAATTGTTGCCTCTCTTGTTTTCTTTTTTCTAACCCTCAAATTTATAGTATATTGTTAGTCCAGAAGCTTCTGAAAATGACAAAAGGTTATGTTTCAATTCCATACATCCAGCATAGCCTTGTGCCACTTGGCAGTATCACATGTACAGTTTGGATGTCGTTGCAGTTGCTGTTGCCACAGGAAATGTTCTTTTTCCAAAAAAATACGGAGAAGAAAACCCGTGCCTGGCATGTCAGCTCCTGTCCTGGAGCTTCTGGAGCCCTTTCCCCGGCTTCCTGCCTTGCCACCTCCCACCTTTCTCCTCCCTTTGCCCCATCTGCCTGTTTCTGATTTAGACAAGAGGCGAGATGTGCTGTGACTGATTTAGAGCATGTGCTGATTTGCCAGCTGCCCGCTATCTGGGAGCTGTGGGCTCAGCCAGACAGAAGAGATAAGGGCTGAGCTCTCTTCTCCCCAGCCAGGCTTCACCTCTGCTCCTTTGCTGGGGTGTTTTCCCTCCTCAACGTTGGCACAATCTGAAATACACTTAAGCTCACTAAACCTTCCTTCCCCTTTTGAGCATGGAAAAACTGGGTGTTACTAAATTGCCACTAATAACTGCGGTCGAACAGTTTATTGTGTTTGAATGCCTAATTTAATTATTCTGTTTAAAAAATGAAGCAGCAGTGGTGTTGCACATACACTGATGGTCTCAGCTGGGACCTGCTGTGATTTTATTCTTATTTTTACATTGTGCTTGAGGTCTGTGGAACCACCAGAATATTCACAGAAAAGCAAGTGTGTCCTAAACAAGAAGCTTGATCAGGACACATTTACACTGTGTAAGAGGTAAACAGAAATTATTACTCAAGCTCCATGTCTCCATTCACTCTCAAAACAGCAGGATATATTCATGGAAACACTGAATGATTTGAGTTGGAAAAGACCATAAAGATCGTCTCATTGCAGTTTCGTGCAACAAATAAAATACTGTTAAATGTAGGAGGTTGTTTTGGAGTAGTCTCCCTCCTTTTTTAATTTTAGAATTAAGTTAGATATGTTAGAGTCCCCCCTACTTCTGTTTGACATTGAGCTGAGAAGAGATAAAAGAAGGGAGTTGGCAAATTCCTGTCAGGCTGGATACAAGTGGAAACAAGTAGCTGGAAGCATCTCAGTGACATCCTTCAGTGGCTAAAAGATAAGTTTTCCTGCTCTGCCTTGGATGCTTCTGCTGTATCTGAGATAAATGTGAATTTTTGGCTGTGAGCCGAGGAGCTGTGCCTGGACCTTGGAATGGCAGCATCCTTGTGGATGGAGAGGGACTTGGGATAAGGGAGGGAGGGACAGGACACAGGGAATGGCTTCCACTGCCAGAGGGCAGGGATAGATGGGATATTGGGAAGGAACTCCTGGCTGTGAGGGTGAGAAGACCTTGGCACAGGTTGCCCAGAGAAGCTGTGGCTGCTTCATCCCTGGAAGCTTCTCTGTGCCAGGTCCTCCTCACCCTCATGGGGAACAATTCCTTCCAGATATCCAAGCTAAATTTCCCCTCTTCCCGTTTGAACCCATTCTCCCTTGTCCTGTCACTCCAATTCCTGATGAACAGCCCCTCTCCAGCTTCCCTGTCGCCTTTCAGACACTGGAAGGTGTTGTGAGGTCTCCACACAACCTTTTCCAGGCTGAACAGCCCGAAATTTCCCAGCCTGTCTCCTCAGGGGAGGTGCTCCTGTCTCTTATGAACCTCGTGGCCTTCTCTGGACTTGCTCCACCAGTTCCATGTCCTTCCCATGTTGAGGACACCAGAACTGTGTGCAGCATTCCAAGTGGGGTCTGATAAGAGCAGAGGGGGAAAGTCACCCCCCTGTCCTTTGCAGGTGTTCCTGTCGTGTGAGATCCTTCCCTGCTGTGTGGGTGATGCTGTTCTTGGTATTTTTACCTTTTCCTCCCCTCTGGGATGGGATTGGAGCACTTGGGTGTGAACACCCAGCACTCCCAGCGTGTCCTTGCAGCCAACCAGCCTGCTGTGGGTGCTCTATTTCCTCATCTATTCATTTCCCAAGGGATTTTGAGTCAGGCTGAAAAATCTTTTCATGGGTTTCTGGGCCCAGCACGCAGCTGCAGCTTTAATGGGCTCATATGTGCACAGCACAATGCTGTGTGATGCAGGCTGCACCCTTAATGCATTCCTTGGGGAAACATTTGTCCCATTTATTCTCTTCATGGTCAGAAGTGCCTCAGACGAGCTGCAGCTCTGTGTGGCTGTGCTGTGTCCCAAATGCTGCATGCTGGGTTTTGTGGGGCTTCTCTTCCCTCACGTTTGGATTAAGCAAGACCCAAGACCTGGGTTTTTGCAGCCCTTCAGAAAATGAGATACTTAGTTCAGACTAAAGGTCATAGCCCTGTGTAATCCATCGTTTTAAAATTGTGTCTGTGATAGAACTTCTCAGATTATATCCTTATGGCTGCTTTAACCCAAATACTCAATAATATGCCCTGTATTGGGGGCTGGGCAGATCAGCTGAGTTGTTGCAATATAATCCTTGCCTTGAAATTGGGCTGGGGAATGTGAGCAGGGCAGTGTCACATCTCTTGAGTGCTAAACTCAGGCTCTGAATCCAGCCTTGCTGTTCCCTTTGTTTCACAAGGAGAATGTTGTTGTAAGAATAGTAATTAACCTGCCCTGTAAGCAGAGCTTCCCTAAAAGCAGTTTCCAGTGAAGTCCTGCAGCAAAGTGCTCCATGAGCATTTCAGAGCACAGAAAACCGTGAAAATGCTCCTGTGTCTCTCTGAGGGGGACCCAGAGGGGCTCTCTGGAGTCTCCTGTGTCTGGATCAAAGTCCCAGTGAAGATTTCCCTCAATAAAATCCACCCAGGAGCAACAGCTGAGAGTCCACACCAAGCTTGCTGCCAAGGACCTTGGGAGAGCCTTTATTTCAACTTAAGCCAGGTGGCAGAGGAAAAGGGGTCATGTTGTCATTGCTGATGACACCGTGACATGGGGTGACCTTGACTTAAATAATCATCCAGCTCTCCCCAGTGCCCGTCATTCCTCTTCTGTCAAACGGATCCACACAGCAGATCCAGGCAGGAGTAAAAAGAGGTGATGGATGTGCGTAATAAATAATAGTTTTTGAGAGACAGTGCTCAGAAATGACTATTTTTAAACTCGCTTCTCGAGCCCTGTGAGCAGCAGGAGCTCTGAGGGTAATCCTGTACGGCTCCCACGTCTTTCTCCTGCTCTGTTCAAAAGAAATCAGTGTTGCTTGTCACAAGACTTTACTCGTTGCTGATGTCAAGAGTTTCCTAATGTCGTTTGGAAGGTCCAGGACAAGGGGAGTATCAGTATCAGTGGCTTGTTGTGTGTTTGCTGCTTTTCTCCAACCTCTGATGTGGGGAGGCTGCATAACCTGCAGTCATCAATTGAGGCCGTGCTGGTATTTTAAAGGTCACTCCAGTAATTTTGTACTTGCTTAAAAACAAACAAACAAAAGCCCCCAAACTTTTAAATTCTGCACATAACGGAGTAGAGGAATTGCTGTTCTCTGCTCATTCTTTTGGGGAAGCAAATGTTTGCTCTGCTGTCCCAGCAACCAGAGAGAGCTGGGTTGGGCAAGCCTAAGGGCCGGACTCTGAAATTTCCTCTTGAATAACACTCCTGAAGTTCCTGTTCAAGTGGTTTTGGAAATTTTTATGTTGCTTGGGTACTTTGTTTTAAAGAGGCAATGACACCCAGAGAGAGGGAGAGGTGTCACAAGAAAAATAAATCCATGAGAGAATGAGGAAGAGATGCAGCATGAGGAAAATCAGTGGCTTTGAATTTTAAATCAACTCTGAGCAGCATCTCAAATCTTGCCCCTAAAAGGGTTTATCAAATGACTTGGGATCTGTAAGCAAGGAGAGATCTGAGGAGAGAAATGAACTTTTCAAATACAGCGTTCCAGTGATTAATGATAGCACACTTAAGCGAAAATCACTACAACTAACAGTCCTTGTTTTCCTTTTGTCTTTTTTTTTTTTTCTTCTTCCCCTGACCTTGTACCAAATCCTTTCCACTCCCGATGCCTTGGGGAACAGCAGGACTCACCCAAAGGTAAGGGCTTTTATCAGTGTGTGAGAATTGTCCTATCACTTGCTCTCTCTTGGGTTGTCCAAATATCAAAAGCATTTTGCAGAGCTCTGTGGCTGATCAGCTGCTGAGTAAGAAACTCGAAGCATCTCCTTGCTGCAGAAATGCTCTGTGCAGCCCGTGCCAAGAAATGAGTCAGAGGAACAAATGAGAACATCCACACTCAGCACTGCAGGCTCTGAATGGAGGATATTTGTTCTTTGTGGTGTTTTTAAAAGCGTTTTCTGGTACTTGTGTTAAAGCAAACTCGTTTTGTTTTTTATGGTCCCGTGACTTTGTGCCTGTTCTGGAGGCTGTGCCCTGGGATATCAGGGTTCAGCTCCGTGGATGTGCTCATACAGCCAGTGGTGTTTTACTAAATGTTCTGAAGGCTTGGGATGCTTCAATATGTTTAGCTGTAAAATGAATTCAAAAGAAAGAAAAAAAAAGCACCCTTATTTTTAATACACAAGTTGTTTCCTCAGTTAGAGGATATAAAATAACTGCTGTATCTCTTGATGCTGGTACATCAGTGTAGTAGGGGGGAGGAGGGAACTATGTATTTTTGAAGATAAGTTATTTAAATTTCAAGGATTTTGCTACGTTAGGCATTTTCATAAATGTTGGTAGCGAGCAACATAACAATGCAGGACATCCAAAGGGGAAAGAGCAGCTTTCATTAAGCTTAGAGGGGAAATCCACAGCCAGAGGGCCCCACATTGCACTTCCCTTTTCCTACATCCTACGGAATAAATTTGTGTGAATGTAGGTCAGGCATTACCCTAATTAATATTTTTCCTTGCAGATATATATACCCAGGGGAGCTGTTTTTGCAAACATCTGTCCCAAAATACACGTTCTATTATTTCGGGTCATCTTGCAGGACGAAAGGTGCTTGTGGACCTTTCGATGGATTTATGGCAAAATTGAAAGTTTTCTATTAAAAATATTATAGTGGCGCTCTTTTCATGATAAAACTGATTTGCTTTCCATTATTCTTTGCGAATATTAGGCTTTGATGGCTGCTTTGGTTTGTCATGGAATGTAAATAAATACACACTCCTCTTGTATGGAAAGAGCTTCCTACCCTAAGGCTTGTTTTTAATTTATGCAGACAAGAGGCACGGGGAGATGGGAGGCAGAAAGAGCTAGAGGACATCTGTCAGTTTGCAAAAGAGAAACTCTGGTGAAAAATGAATTGCAAGGATGGGTTTGGAGGGAGAAGTGGAAAGGTCCTTGATATCCACTGGGTTGGCACAGAAAGGAACAGATAGAAACGAGGAACAAATAAAAGCATGCAGGAAAATGAAGTGTTTGTTTAGGCCTCAAACCCCTAGGAAATGAGGAATTCAGTGGGAATTGTGTGTTGAGTTCAGAATTATCAGAATGTGAATAACGTGTTGGATCTGGCAGCAGCTGTTCTAAGGTGTCCTGGTTGTTTCCCTGTAGGTGTTTGCATACGATCACTGCTTTTGGTCTATGGATGAATCTGTCAAAGAAAAATACGCAGGTAATAATATTTGCTGTAGCTTGGTTGTCCCCGAGTGAGAGTGATCTGATGAAAATACAGTCCTTGCTGCGGGGCACAGGCCGTGTGGCACAAAGTGCTGTCCCCTCTATGACTGGCTGCTGTCAACAGGAAAAGGGAAATCTTCAATCATTCCAGTTTCTTTTCTCTAAAGATGACAATAGCAGTGGGCGCTGCCACCCCTTTGCAGTGCAGAGAGTGGAGAAACCCAGCACAATGATGCTTTACTCCTCTTTGCAGCTTTATTTAAAATACTGCTCCAACTCCATAATTTTAAATGCATCAAATTCATTTATTTCTTTTAAGGAGCACTGTTATATGTAATTTTATGTTTTTCAGTGCTGATGGGAGTTTGGCATCGTAGTAAAACCTAATGAAGGAGTATTAATGAAAGCCTAATTTCATTTAAGTGTGTGTGGATTCAGATGCTTTAGTGAGAATGTGTAATGTGTTCAATTAAAAGTTTTCTATGCATTATTATAATGCATTTTGGCATATTGTTATGGTAAAATATGAAATATATTTGGGCTTATCATTCCTATAATTTATTCCTTTCATAGTTCTTATCCTTTGAAATTTGGGATCAGTCGAACTTCTTAACATTTCTTTTATAAAAATTATAAGAAAAATCAAAGACACATACACCTCTTCATTTTAATTTCTTTAACAAATAACTAATGAATAATGACCTATCAGGGCACAGAGAAAAGTGTGATCCATACAAATTACATAAGAAGTGTTACATACTTTGTTTCTCAAACTAACAGTACTATATAACTGATATTTTGATATATTATACACTGGAAGTGTTACCCCAGCTGAACCTAGCACAACTCTTGGTGCTTTTGGTGGGGAATTTAGCATGGATTTGGCTGTAAAAATAAGAACTTCAATGACAGAAAAGAAGAGCTTAAAGGAACATTATTAGAGAGGACTTTCCAGTCCGTAAAGTTGTGTCATACCTTGTTCAGACTTGAGTTTTTCTGGCTGTGAAATTAATTCTGAAAATAGATTTTATTCAAGTAGTTACTACCCAGTTATTTTAAACCTTCCTTCCTCTGCATGGAAAATGATCCAAAAAACTCAAAGTTCAATTACAAAAGAAGCGATACACTTTACTTTTTACCACTGCAAAATATCCTTATCTTCCACATACTTGTGATACCATCTCTGCAAGAATCTCCTCGTGGTATTATCCAGTATCTTACACAGTAGAATTTTCCAGTGCTCTGCTGATTCTCTTGGATTAAAATCAGCTGACTGTCGTTAAAATGTACAGCTTGAGTACATTTTGAGGAGGTGTCATTCCCCAGCAGATCACATTCTGCAGTTGATCGTACATTCTCTGCTGATAAAACTTCTGAGCATGAACATTGATAGGATGTTGCTTTAAGCACATCCAGGTAATATCCATGATAATCCCAGCCCCTGATTTTTACAGGAGCATTAATCTGGAGCACATCTCCTGCTCCTTTCCAGGGAGCAAACACTCAATGTGATTTAGGCAGCAACAGCAGGAAAACCCTCACAGCTTTTGCCTAATTGTCGAAGAATCCAAATCAAGGGACAAAAAGCTCTCGCTGTGTTAACAATGTTGACTTGTGTGTTCTATTTTCTAGGTCAAGATGTTGTTTTCAAGTGCCTTGGAGAGAATATTCTTCAGAATGCCTTTGAAGGCTACAACGCTTGTATCTTTGCCTATGGGCAAACGGGTGAGTCCCAGAGTAAGGGAGAAGTGTTCCCCCCAAAGGTGCTGTGTTCTGGCTGGAGGTTCTTTCCACACCTCTTGTGACATTGTGTGAGGAGAAAATGCCCTTGTAACGTAGATAAAGAAATGTTTTCTCTTTTGTAACATCAGATACGAGGTGAGCAGGATGAGAAGTAAGGTTTTGTTGCTGCTGGCTACCCTTATTTCTCACACTTGGTATTATGATCTTTGGCGTGACCGTGATCGTCCTTGAGCTCAGAGCATTGCTCAGATTTTCTGCCTCTGCGGTTAAAATAATCTTGGGATTGTCATTTTAATGTAATATTTAAAGAGTAACGTGAAGAGTTTTCTCATTGTGGGTGTTAGTGGCTTGTCATCAACAGTAAGGCTGTATCTACCTGAAAATTCTCCAGCACTCTCAACCAAATTTCTCCTTTTCATTAAAATAGTCTTTAGCTCAGTGGTGTCTGGGTTACTTTAAGGCAGAAAACTAAAGAAATATCTTTCATTGAAATGCAAAAAAAAAAATAAAAATTAGCCACTTTAATTTCCTATCAATATTCTGCAGAGCAGGAACCTTTGTTGCATGTTCTCTAATCACAGCCTCCCTCACACAGGGTCTGGAAAATCCTACACCATGATGGGTACTGCTGATCAGCCCGGATTGATCCCTAGACTTTGCAGTGGACTCTTTGAAAGAGCACAGAAAGAAGAAAATGAAGAGCAGAGTTTCAAAGTGGAAGTATCCTACATGGAGATTTACAATGAGAAAGTCAGAGATCTCCTTGACCCCAAAGGGTATGGAATTTATGTGTGAATGGCTCTGTAGTATTTGTCCTACACTCCTCCTTTCCATAACCAGTTTGCCCTAATGGATCCCATCTAAAACATTTGCCTAGGATGGCTTTTGCTGCTTCCTGATCTCAGCATCTCCTCATTATAAATCAAAATAAAGTAGCAAGACTAAAAGCTTGGAGTAAATTTACCTTTTGTGAAGTGACAGCGCTGTCTGTGTCAGCTTTTTATGTGTTACAAAGCTTTTTTTGTTTGCATTCTGGGCCCTTGCTCTGTGCTTCAGTGGGTATTTGTGAGACCATCCTGTTTGAGACGTGTCAGTGAGAAATGGACTTTGTGTAAACGTTGTCTTAAGTCAGTCATGTGCTTATAAATCCCTTTTTTTTCCCCCAACCAGAAGCCGTCAGTCATTAAAGGTTAGAGAACACAGTGTTTATGGCCCTTACGTAGATGGCCTATCCAAACTAGCTGTTGCTAGCTACAAGGTAAGGATCAACTTTATGAAAGGCTTATCTTGACATCCTAAACACCAGGTGCTGTCCCTTAAGCTGGACAGAATTATAAAAATGTTCCTTATCAGTAATCTTAGAGCTGGAGAGCTGGAGATTGTTGTGTTGTGATCCCTGGGGAGAACAGGGCTGAGAGCAGAAACTCCCTTCGTCTTGTGCTACTCAGTAATTCTGGAAGTAATTCGGCTGTTGAATGGAACAGATTTCCTCTCAGCCTTGAGATGAGTGCACAGTGTCATGAGAAAGCATTCTGTGATTAATTGCAGGCCCAGGATTAAGCAGAGACAGGCTCCCAGTGCCCCACTGTGACACTTTTTGCCTCTCGTGCTCTACTCAGTAATTTCCCTTCCCGGTAGCACGTGCTGGAATTACCAACTAATGGTTGTTTACCAAGCAAATACTTGAGGGCATCACATGAAACTGGCTTGCAGGATAGTAAATGCTAATGTGTGCATTCACAAAATGCCTTGTTTTTCAAGGAGCATTAACTTACTGTGGGGAAAATGGATAAGTCTGGGATGGAATCTGTCAGCTTAACCAAAACATGAAAACAGTGCAGTCCCGGCTATTGCAGTTTCTCCAGGTGTTCATCCGCCTCTCCTTGGTGGTTTCTGCTAAGACAGGACACGTTTCATGCTTTGCCTTTCCATGTTGCCCAGCAGCTTTGTGTAATCCAGAATTTGGAGTCAGTGGTCTGTGGTGGTCCTTTGTTTGACTGTTTATTCGAGCTGTTCTAGCATCAGCCAGCTAGAGATGCAGAAACAGAAGTTTAGCCTCAAGGTTTTAACTATTTTGCAGAATTGCTGTGAAACCCCAAAGCAGGGGAGCTGCACCTTTTCCAAGCATCACAACAGATCAAAGCACTTAATAGTCTCTTAAAATTGGGAGGAATATAATGACCTGTTCAGCGTGGTTCTGTTTTATAAATCTCTGAGTCTTCTGTCAGTATTCCAGATTCTCAGATCATGACAGCTTGAGGTTAAAATGTGACAGGGTTCAAACCCAAATTGCTGTTTCTTCACTTCTTTCTCTGCTTTTGAGTGTTGCTGTGTGCAGCCAGGTGCATTATTTTTGTTGATAATTTAATACCTACGTTGAAGAGTGGGTAGAGTCATGACTGTGGAGTTTCTAGGTTTTAAAGAGCGGGGATCACTTTTGTTTTTTTCCTCACATTTTCCTGACGAAACAAATGGGGGAGGCTTAGTGAGAAAATGCTGTATTTGACCAAGATGAGATGGTTTTTGGAGGTAATTGAAAAGGATGTTAATGCAGATATGCTCATGGCTGTGAAAATTGTATTTAGGACATCGAGTCCTTGATGTCTGAGGGCAACAAATCTCGGACTGTGGCAGCCACCAACATGAATGAGGAGAGCAGTCGGTCCCACGCAGTCTTCAAGATCATCCTCACCCACACCCTCTATGATGTGCAGTCAGGGGTAAGAAAATCCAGTTCCAAGGTCCAAATGTCAGGCTGGGGTGTGTCCCTTGCTTTAATTTATTTCACAGGAAAAGAAAAACTTCTTTGGAAGCAGCAGTTTGTAGTGCAGGCTAAAGATAAAATAGGTGAAAAACAGAAGTACATCTGAGTGTACTTCTGGTGATCCCCTTCCTGTGGTTATTTGATGCAAATTTGTATAAATTATCAACTTTCTGAAGTGAAAAAAATACTGATCTTAAATATTTTGCATTGTATGCCATTAATGCTTTTATGTGTGTATATTAAATATTGAAAAAGCATTTAAAGCTGCAAATATTTTAATTTATGTTTCCTTATACATAAATATGCCTTGGAGTGGTGCGTGAAATGCATTATGTCAATATTATTTAGTCCCTGACAGAAAAGGGTGATAAACTGGAATTAAAAGAAGTATCTTTAAACTTCATTGATAAACTCTGTGCTTGGACAATTCTTAATTATTTTCAAAGCCTTGGAAATTTGCCTCAGTGTCCACAGAGCAAATCTGAGCCAAAATACTGAATATATTGGAAAGCATAACAAGAATTTGAGCTTTTTTCCCCTCCTAATTTCTCAGTTTCCACCAGTCTTATTATCCACGCAATTTTCCTCGTTCTTTATTTGGATTTTATTTTTTCCTTTTGTGCTTCAAATCAGCATCGTACTGTGCTGGTTTGTTTTTTTGTTTTTATTTTCCTGTAATTTGTTATTCCAGTTTTGCTGTGGCTCTTCTGCCATGCTTTTCATACCTGGTTTTCCTGTGGTCCTGCTCAGCCTGGATGCAGAGTGGTTGTGACTGTCCCATCCTCTCTGCACCTTCCAGTGATCCCTGTGGGAACTTCTGCAGCAGATTTTCCTGTTTTCCCATCTGCTGGTCCTTTCAGCCCTGGAAATGGCACAGTCTACGGTCACATGATATTCTGGATAGGTTTAGGGTGGCTTTTTTTGAAAGCTTATTGATTCTAATTATCCTGTTGATTTACACAGCACTTTGCCTTGGGATCCTGAAGGTGCAGATGCTGCAGAAGAGCACGATGTGAGCAAGCTGTTCTCAAAGAACAGTTGGCTCTTCAATTTCAAATTGATTTAGGGAATTCATGGAGTGTTTCAAAATGTCATTTTGGGTCAAATGAGGTGGAAGGATTTGTAACAAAATCTGTGTTACAGGTTTAAATAGTCACATAGCTGGGATCGTGTTCCAGGAGGCTGATAAGGATAGAGGAGACTTTGCAATTGTGATAATTTATGTAAATTATAACATGCTTCTCGTCAGGTTCATTTCTGGTCACTGAAAAAGGAAAGAAACCCTGGTATAAAATCTGAGGATTTTAGGAGACTGTTTTCGAGATGGGATTGTGAACCTCATGTCTCTGCTTGTGACTCCTTTGGCCTAACTCTGAATTTTTCATGGTTCAGCAGTTCATTAGTATGCCCTGTGTACACCTCCTCTGGAGATTTCTGAGCTGTTTGTAGATATCAGATACCTGACTTCACATCATCCGTGGCTTCACTGTTGTTTCTGAAGCAGCAGGTTGTGACTTAGCACAGGACACTGTTCAAATCCAGCGATTCTCAGAGGGGTTGGAACAAGAGTTTACACCAGAAATGAAGTTTGATTCCTGTTAGAAAATACATCAAACAATGTAACTTGATTGAAGTGACCTAACAGGGGCTGTTCTCTGGTTCCTTCCCCAGACATCAGGTGAGAAGGTGGGCAAGCTCAGCCTGGTGGACTTGGCAGGTAGTGAAAGGGCAACTAAAACTGGTGCTGCAGGAGACAGGCTGAAAGAAGGAAGCAACATTAACAAGTAAGACTTTGGGATTATTTATTTTCCTTTTTTCATCACCATTTCCTGCTAAATACAGCCTATTTGTAAAACAGGAGGAAGCTCCTGTAGTCAATTTTCTCCTTTCCTTCTCTCAACAAAGCTTTTATAGTCACTCTTTCTCCTTCCCTTCTCTCTATTTCTCCTTCTGACATGCAGTACTCTTAGACCTGGGAATAAGATCTCCATCTTTTTGAAAAACATCTGTGTTCTGCAACTGCCACAGGTTTCATTGTGAAGACATTATTAAGACTGGAAACAAACTGAAAAAAAACAGGAGTGAAGCTTTTCTGGAGAAAGAATGATCAAAATTAAACTGGGAACTTTTTTCCTCAGAGCATGTTTTTGGAGAGAAAGTCGCTGTCTAAATATGCATTTGACTTATGAATATTTACCCTTGTTAATAACTGCTTGTGTTCTCTGGGCAGATCCCTCACAACTCTGGGACTGGTTATTTCTGCCCTGGCAGATCAGGCTGCTGGCAAGAACAAGAACAAATTTGTTCCATATCGTGATTCTGTGCTCACTTGGTTACTTAAAGTAAGTTTTTTTGGTTTTTTTTTTAATCTTCCCTTTTTGTTTTTTAAGTGAAATAAAAGAGAGGAAAGGGAAGAAGAGTCTCATTGGATGAAGTCAAAATTCTGTGCTTTTTGCCTAATTTTCTGGGTTTGATGGTAACCATAATTGTCTTTAGAAAATTAGGTGGATGTAAGCCATTAGTATCTCTGCAGACTAAATGTGTTCCCTGTCTTCTGCTGATCTGCAATGGCCTAAGGATTAAGGAACTTTAAAATTAAAAGCAGTGTATATTTTATGGGTCAGTGTAAGTACAGCTTCACACACAACCTTGGGGCTAATTTAATTTAGGTTATTTGTGCATGCAGCTGATTTTACATACTGGTATGCCCAGCTCTGAAGATGTTGATTAAGACTATTACCTTTTCCTAATTGTCTAATTTAATTGTTAAGACATTCTACTTTTGTCAGCAGAGTATAATTGCAGAGCATTATCCCAGTTACAGTCTGAGGAACAGGTCAGGAGAGTTCAGAGATGGTGTTCATGTGAAATGAGCAGTTAATTCATTTTCTGAACTGCACAGGGCTCTTAGTTGGTTTTATTTTGGGGGGAAAAGGAGTGTATCATGATGGCACTTAGATGAAGATCTGTACAGTCTAAATGAAGAAACCCAATTTGTTAAATATGAGATTTATATATGTCAATTTTCTCTTCTTTCCTCTTGTACTCTGTTTAGTTGTTATCCAGGAGCAACTGAGATACTTGTTGGTAGAAAGAAATAATCTGAGAAGAAACTGATCTGTGGCATCTCCAGCCTTTCTTTGTCCTCTTACTTTTTTGTAGGTGCTCTGGGTTCATTTTGTTGTCTTGGCTTCCCCACCCTTTCTTAGCAATGTTTTTAGGTGTTGTTTAAATTTCACATCCCTGGGATTTAATTGCATGTGTGGAAAGAAGAAGACAAAGTGACTTGTAGGTTGTACAGAAGTACAAGTGTGAAGTGTGGAGATAAAAAAAACCCCAACAACGTTTTTCCTCGCAGAGATTTGAAAACAGAGTTGAATTCAATGCTTAAGCAAAACAAAATCCCTGCTCTTGTAACCTCTTGACACACAAACCTTCATTTTTATCTGTGCTGCCTTTTAATGGACCTTTTAACATGACATGTGAAATTAATTATCCCTAACAGATATGGTCAAATAACCACGTAAAAATCGTAAGTGGCACAACACAGTGTCTGAGTAAAACAAGTCCACATAGCACAATGTTCTTGCACTGAGGCTTTTTCAGTGTTTAAATACATTTTTGCCTCTCTATATTTATGCTGAGTTTTTACTCTCATTCCTAAGAAAGGAGTGATTTTTTTTTTGGCTCCCTGCAAAGATGGCAACAAAGCCCCTGCGCGGCTTCACTTCTCCCCGCTGCACTCGGGGTTCCTGACGTGGCTGCAGCAGGATGGAAACCTCCCTCATGAATTTCCAGCCTTGTTGGAATTAGTTCTGCTGCCCAATTTCTAAACAAACCCAGGGAGCAGACTGCAATTCCTGTTCAGCACCTGTCCCAAAAGTGGGAGCCCACTTTTGTTCTGCCTCCTTTCAGGCAAACTCTCTTTGTGTCCAACATCAGCCACGTTCATGCCAACAAAAGGGTTGGGGGCTTGTGGGGTTTTTTTAACAAACAAGCTCTCGTTGAAGCTTTGTTTTGAAAGGGGGAATATCTAAACTTTTTTTGTTTTTTTTTTAATTAGAGATCAAAGGAGAAATTTATTCGTTTAAAGAGGCCTGTTGGGAGAAGCCATGAGATGATGGGCTGTCCTTTCTGCCTGGCTTTCAACTTTTAATTATGATACCAAAGCAGACTGAATGTGTTCTAACTGCAGGAATATCTGTCATACAGCGTCTCTCCACAAATCTAAGAAATCAGTTCAGGAGACCTCAAGATCTGACACTTCTTGCTTAATTTTGTTGAGGATTTTAGACAAAAGTGCCAGGTGAAAAAATACCGTTGCTTGGGCAGTGGCATCAGGTTATGTGCAGGGAGCAAAAAAGCTTTGTCAGTTCTGTGACTTCTTGTTTTAATCAAATTGGAACAAGCATCTTGTTTTCCTGTGTTAATCAGAAGCCTGATGGCTGCTGTTAAAAATATAATTTCGGAGCTCTGCATTTTGAGTTGTTTTCACAGTAATCTTGCTGCTTGAGGAGAAAAAGCTAGTTAATTCTTAGAAATAACTTATTTATTTCCATTCTGTCTCTCTAACACATGCAAGCCCAGCCTTGCCAGGCTCGTTTACAGACTCTCTTCACTAATCAGAGGCTGATATACTATTTTTTCACCTTTCTTGCTTATCATTAAAGAAACCCGTGAAATCAGCACATGGGCTTTATGCATAAAACTTTATCAGACAGTCTGGCATTGAGCTTGAATTGCTACAAGAGGGACTTTGCCCAGTTTATAATGTCTGTATTGTGGGTTCTGGTCTATCACTGTTACAGAGTTCTCAGCTGCCTCTACAGCAGAGCTGCAATTCAAATAATGAATTCATCCTGGTTTGGTGCTAATTAATGCAGCGAAGGACATCCCCAAAGTGCAAAGTGTGAAGGTTGGATTTGGAAGGGGAGTACCTGGCCAGCTCCCTGCCAAACTTCAGTTTTTCGTGTGGAGCAGGGATTGCAGTTGCAAGGTGTCATTCCTAATTTTTGGCCAGGAAATCTCATGGAATGATTCATTAGGGCTGCTGTTAGTCTTAAAGTTTTCAGTTAAGAAACATTTTTGCGGTACAGAGGCGACCCTCCCAAGCCATGGATTAATTTGGAATAAACATAGGCTAATCCTTGGATGAGAAAAGTCACGGTGAGATCAGTCAGAAAGCTGGCTTTTGCCCCTGATTTCTGTATAAATACACTTACCTGCATGTGCTGACTGTGTCGAACACTATAAATGTACAGAGATTTGCATTTCATATGAGTTCCATGCCCTTTTGCATGACCAGAGACAGCCAAGTGCTGCCAACAGCCTGACTGCTGTCAAACTGGTTTAGGCATCACGCAGCCAAAAAGAGATTCTTGGGGAAATACTTAAAGGGGCATTTTAATGATGGCTGAGGAAAGCTCCACGTGTGCTTTGGAACTGAAATGGTTTGACAAGCAGCTAATGCAGTCAGATTGTTCTAATGGCAATGCCTGACCTACATTTCATGGGTTATTGAAGATGAAAATTAAGAGTGTGGTTTGTCTCAGAAAGGGATATTGGGTAACCGACAAACAAACAAAACCCACCCCAAAATTCCAGACAAACCAAAGAAACCAAACTGCCAAAGAGAAAAAAAAATCTGCTGCAAAATTTAAACCAGAACATTTTATCTTTATATATCTATATTCGGCCAAAATTGTAAACCCTAATCTTATGGTCAATAAAAAGATTGAATCCTTCCTCCTTTCCTTCCTTATTTCATTCCTTCTTTCCTTCCTTCTTTCTTTCCTTGTTTCATGCCCTTCTCTCTCAACCAAATTCCAGGAGGGTAATTTCTTATGTAGCTCAGTTTAGATTTGTGAGCTGTGCCAGTGAGAGGAGGGGAAGAGCCCCATTCTGCATGTTTATAGCAGTAAAGTCAGCTGTATTGTTTATGAAGAGATATTTCAGTAATTTATTTCTTGAAAACATCTGTCTTCTGGTTTTTAAAATGAGATGATCTGAATTCATCGTGGTTTTTCCTGAGCTCCCTCAGTAGCGTCTGAGAAGTTCAGTGCTGAAGTGTTTACATTTCTGGTTTGTAAACCTAAGCAGAAAACACAGCAAGAAACCTTTGAAGGCTTTACCAGGCCCTGTAAAGCCCAAAAAAGGGCCTTTTTTTCATTCCTGATGAAAGTAAAAAAGCCGAGAACGCTGAAAGCCAAGAACGCCATTTCCTAAGCGAGCTTTCAAAAGCGAACATGCGAAATCACGGCTTTTTCCTTAACTTACACACCTTAAACTCTCAAGCCAGCAAACCGAAATAAAAAAAAAAAATGTCGATTCTTAACACCCCTTAAACTTCCAGGACAGCCTCGGGGGCAACAGCAAGACGGCCATGGTGGCCACGGTGAGCCCGG
Source organism: Cyanoderma ruficeps (assembly GCA_008694505.1). Taxonomy (NCBI): domain Eukaryota; kingdom Metazoa; phylum Chordata; class Aves; order Passeriformes; family Timaliidae; genus Cyanoderma; species Cyanoderma ruficeps. The sequence continues at coordinate 21,147,424 of VZDJ01006028.1, forward strand.
CGGCCGACAACTACGACGAGACGCTGTCCACGCTGCGCTACGCGGACAGGGCCAAGAACATCGTCAACCACGCTGTGGTCAACGAGGACCCCAACGCCCGCATCATCCGCGAGCTCCGCGAGGAGGTGGAGAAGCTGAGGGAGCAGCTCACCAAGGCCGAGGTACGGGCTGGGTGTGGGTGGGGGTTTGACTCCAGGCTCTGAGGGTCCGGCCTTGGGGAAAAGCGGCTGTAATAGTTAGTGAGAGCGCTCCTCGAAGATGTTTATCAAATCAAAAGGTTTAATAATGAAGAAATAGCGAAGTAACAAAACGTGGAAAGCAAATAATCAAGCGGACACAGGTGTCTGAGAAAACCTCAGACACCTTGCTAAGACATCTCGAAAAGCTTTTTCTTCCTTTTGTGCTCTTTCTTAAGTACTAAATGTTTTAGGAGGGATAACCTGGCTAAGAGCCAATAGAGAGAGATACCGAGTTTGAAGAACAGTGATAAGATCCAATAGATGCTTCTGTCTTGGCCCTGAGTCAATCCTTGTCAGAAAGGTATGGAAGAGTCCAGGTAAACTTCCTAATATGTCAGAGGTAAACTGAACCTCTTTCCCTATTTGGAAGCACCTGCTGGGGGTGTCGGGGTTGCATTACTACAGGTGGGAGCCTTGCAAAGCCCCTCCCTGGGCTCAGCCAGCTCTCCAGAAAGAATTCCATGAGGGAACCTTGTAGAGCATCCAGGGGATGATGCTTCCATCTCCCTTGATATAATTTTTTTTACATTGTTCTGTTTGTCCATCTTGAAAACTCATTGAGATGCTGAACACATCTTTATATAATTTTTTTTACATTTTTCTGTGTGTACATCTGTAAAACACTCATTGGGATGCTGAACACCTTGTTGAGCGTTCTTGGTTTTACTCTGTGATGCAGAGGACATGGAGACATGGATAGTTCCATTAAAGACTGGCTGATTTCTAGGCAGAGCTCTGCTGATGTATTTTAGGAATTCAGCGTGGCCGCATCCTGTGAGATGTAATTTCAGTTAAATAAAGTTTCCTTGCCTGTTTCCAGCTGTTGAATCTCTTACAGGCACTAGGCAATATCTCTCTACAACTCCCAGAAGGGAAGTTGTTGCCAGGTGGGGATCAGTCTCCTCCCCCAGACAACCAGTGACAGGATGGGAGGACACAGCCTTAAGCTGCACCAGGGGAAATTTAGGCTGGACATTAGGAAAAAATTCTTCACGGAAAGAGTCATTGAGCACTGGAATGGGCTGCCCAGGGAGGTGGTGGAGTCACCATCCCTGGAGGTGTTTAAAAAACGATTGTGGCACGCAGTGCCATGGATTAGTTGATAAGGTGGTGTTCAGTCATAGGCTGGATGATCTCCCAAGGTCTTTTCCAACCTATTCTGTGTTTGCTTCCTCAGCAAGGTTTCAAGAGAAACATGGTCTAAGTGTTAGATGAAGGCCAAGAATCAGTGTAATTCTGAGTTCTGTTCCCAAAGGGACGAAGCAATGGTGATGTAATTCCTGTGGTTTGCAGTTCAGAAAAATTATGATTACAGCATTTGCATAACGAGGTATGCAGGGAATGCTGGCTGTGATACTGCAGATGACTTGTGGATTTTGGACTCTTCTCATTTGAGCTGCCTAATATGCTAAGTATCCACTGTGTGTATATCAGTTTCTTTAAGGCACCTCAAGTTAAATATCATAATATTAAATATCTAAAAATTCCTCTAAAATATCAAACACGGACTTCACAGTACTCTGGAGAGTTGCAAGTAATCCACATTTGTTTAGTTTTTTTAGCATTACTTCCAAAATAGTGGCAGCTGTCCAAAGTAATGAAGTAGTGTTTCCTAAGGATGAAATAATAAATATTTCCTTTCCCAAGTATTAAAATCCCACCCTAGTTGTCATCCCAGTGGCGTTGACAAAGAGCAGGGAAAAACCAGAGCAATTTGCTGTTAAGAGGCTGCACAGTAAAGGTCAAACCCCACATTCACAGCCTTGTGCTCCTTTCACTTCATTACATTTGTTGCCCATCTAATTATTCTTACAGAAATGTGCATAAATAACTTCCTGAAGGGAACAAAAGCACTGACTCATTATGACAGGTTACATTTTCAAAGCTCATTTCCAGATATAGAAGTCGCCAAGTTGTGGGTTTGGTTTTTTTTTACATTTTGGTGTCAGTGTCTTTTTCTCTCCCAAACAGCCAGAACAGAACTTGACAATTGACTTTCACCTCACAGAGAATAGAATTATCCTCTTTTCCCCTTTTCTTTTATAATCCATGCATTTTGATCTTTTTTTTTATTGTTGTTGTTGTTGGAATTAACATTATGTTTTAATTTGTCTGTGCCAAGGCCACCAGCTTATCCTTCCTGGGAATTCACCTACTTCCAGCAGAGAAGCAGCCCATGGCCCTGGGATCAGGCTGGGCCCACTTCTTTGGGTTTTATTTGGGTATTGTAGGGAGTAAGAAGAGCTACCCAGTTCATTGTGCTGCTGAAATGTGTGGAAATGTTCACTAATTGTCAAAAGAAATGGGCAAATTAAACCTTGAGATTATCTAGACTTCATCATTCTGTCCTGGTAGTGTCCACCCCTTTGCACCAATCATATTTTTTCTGGCGTTATGAATTTTTGTTTGGGAAAATGCCTCGACTTCACTTCCCTTCCTGTGTGGAATTCATAGAATTATGGAGTGGTTTTAGGTTGGAAAGGGCCTTAAATCTCGTCCAGTCCCAGCCCCTGCCATGGGCAGGGACACCTTCCACTATCCCAGGTTGCTCCAAGCCCTGTCCAGCCTGGCCTTGGACACTTCCAGGGATCCAAGGGCAGCCACAGCTTGTCTGGGCAGCCTGTGCCAGGGCCTCACCACCCTCACAGCCAACAATTCCTTCCCAATATCCCATCCAATCCTGTCCTCTGGCAGTGGGAAGCCATTCCCCCTCATCTCTCCAGGCCCTTGTCCCGAGTCCTTTTTTCTTTTTACCCCATATTTAGGTATTTAAAGCAGAAAAAGCCCACACAGGACACATCAGCTGACAGTTCCTAGACTGTTGTGTCTTGAGGCAGAGAAATCTCCTGTCTTAAAACAGGATTTTCCAATCCTGGTACTTGCTCCTTTTCTTGAAGGAAGTGCAGTGTAACGAGGCCACTCTGATCTGGATTCCTGTGAGGAGTTTGGGGTTTGTGGTCAGGGAATGTCTGATGCTGGAGGACGATGCTCCCATTGTTTAATTGGCATTGCATAAATGCCAACCAGCCAAACCCACGTTCCTTGTTAGCAGTAATGAAATAATGACATAAGGAAGTCCACAGGCTTTTTGATCAAGGTTAGTAGAGGAGGAAATGGAAGTTTAAAAATCACCAGAATAGTTTGAGTTGGAAGGGACCTTTTCAAGCTCTTGTCCTGCCATGGGACACCTTCCACTATCCCAGGGTGCTCCCAGCCCCATCCAGCCTGGCCTTGGACACTTCCAGGGACGGGGGGATGCTGATACCCTTTCAGTTTTTGGGGTGTCTGATGGGTGGCCATGGGAATATCTTCTTATTCTTAAGCTAGTCCATGTTTGGAACATGGGCCTTGGAATATTTCACGAAACAAAATTGTTGCAAATGAGCAAGAAAATGGAATTTCAGTGTCCAGAAGCACATAGTAAAGATTCCTTTGGTATTCACTCTGTAAACTGCACGTAGACATGCAGAGGTGCATAACCAGAAGAGCTGCATTTTTCCTGTAGAAAAAAATACCGCACACATCAGGCCATTTGCAAATGGGCAATAAAAATATTTTGGTGACACGGCAGTTCACTGAGATCTGAGGTGTCATTTTGAGGGTTTGACAGCTGAGGGCACATAGCCAGAGCGGCAGAATCTTGAAAAACAAGACTGGTTTTGATATGAGTCACTTGGGATGTAGAAATAGGATTAGTTTGTGTGTGAGTATCTTTGTGCAAATCTGCCAGTATCATGTAATTGGTTTCTGTTGAAGTACATAAACTCCACGTTAACATCTGTACATGGAACTAATTAAAAGAACTTTTTGGTGGATTCTGCCTTTACGTGCAGCGTGTGTTTAAAGACCCCTTCACTTACTGCTAAGTGTGCCTTGGAAAATGAGTCATGTTGCCTTTATTCCCCCATCTGTGTGGCTGCAGAGGGAAAAAAAACCACAAAGCACAACAAGCTTTTCTTGTTCCATTTGCTTTTATTCCTGCAGGCTATGAAATCACCGGAATTAAAAGAACGATTGGAGGAATCAGAAAAGTTGATTCAGGAGATGACCGTGACCTGGGAAGAAAAATTACGAAAAACTGAGGAGATAGCTCAGGTTTGCTGCTTTCTTTCCTCCTTCCCTGCCCCCGTTTTTTTATGAAAAATAGGTTTGTTTTCTTTGTCTGTCAGTTCATAGAGGTTGTCTGAGTCTCTCCCCACATTTATGGGTAAGTAGGTCAAGCTTGCTGCCCTTTTGAAAAGCTTCACTTAATTCCTGTGATAGATGGGAGCCTCCCAGATTACCACTCCAGTGACAATAATAAATTGTCACTGTATGCAAATGGAGAAGTTATTTAAAACAATAATCATAATCCACGGATCAGAGGATTACAGGGGTTTTTACATTCTTCAGGCAGTAAAATTGTTTGCGATGAGGGAGCATTGAGAGCATTCAGTGCAAGGTTATGGACTGAGTGCCTCAATGCACCGGGCAAAGGGCATTCAGAACGATAAAAAAATAGAGCTGTTGAGGATCTCTGTGTGTTTTAACAGCTCCTAAACTGATATTTAGGGCCTCAAACCATAACTGGAGATGATTACGTTGGAAAAATGATGCAGCTCACCAGGGTTATTGCGTGGCACTCCTGGTTCTTCCCACACAAATGCTGATGTGTATATTTGCAGAGTGGAGCTTCGGAGGGGGAGGGCTGTTGGGAAGTGATGAATAGTGTGTAATAAATAAAGGGACAACGGAGCCTCTGGTACAAAGCCCTCTTGTAGATGCCACAGTCAGAATAGACTCTGTTGACTTTGGTTTTAAAGACCCATTGTAAGAAGTGCTGCCTGTGACCACGAGGGTTTCCTGCCTTTCAGTGCAATTCCTCCCTGTGTATAAGGGTGGAAAAAAAAAGGATAAAATAAAAAATAATAATAGTAAAAGAATCCTGCTCTTATCCTGCACAATAGCTTCTAGGCATTTAATGTGTGAAGAGGTTAAAAAAATGGAGTAATGGGCTCAGCTCTCCAGACCAAATGTGCCTTGATGTTTGCATATTGCTGCTTTAGCCCTCTACCTTTCTGCCTCTAAATTCCCAGCCTGGGTAGGGTGTTTCAGAGCTGGGAGTTTCATGAGCCTTGAAAAAGGAATATTTTTTCCAGAGCAGGGATAAGGCCAAGTGTTTGTGCAGCACAGGCTGTTTCAGGACTGTCTGGAAGTCACTGGAAGCCACTCTGTCACTTCCCTCCTCACCTGGACAGGGGAGAGAAGAGGTAACAGAAGGTTCCTGGGTCGAGATAAGGACAGGGAGAGATCAGTCATCAGCTACTGTCATGGGCAAAACTGATTTGACTGGGGAAAATGAGTTTAATTCGTTACCAATCAGATCAGAGTAGGGTAGTGAGAAATAAAACCTAAATCTTAAAACACCTTCTCCCCTCTTCTCCTTTTTTCCCAGGCTCAACTTCACTCCTGATTTTCCACTTCCTACCCCCAAGTGGGACAGGAATATAGGGAAAGGGAGTTGTGCTCTGTTCTTCACATGTTGTCTTCGCTGCCTTTTCATATATCTGTCAAATTGTGTCAGAGTAGACAGGTAGGATGGAGGGAGATTTGTAAATCTTTGAGGAAAGGATGATGCCTAATAGAGAGCAAGGACCATCAGAGGCATCAATAAGAGTTCAGAGCCTTAAACCCCAGCCACATGAACAGGCAATTTTTCACATTCTCAGTGAGCATATGACATACTTTTAATGTTTTTGGTTTTTTTTTTTTCAATGTTTAAGTTAATTAACATTAGGTCTTGAGAAAAAATTAACAGGAACTGGCTCTTTTTCTCTCAGTTAATCCTCTGAGGTTCACATTGTGGGCCGAGTTCTCCTTAGGGCAACATGAGCTTTATCTCTGTAGATAATGAGGATTTTTGTGAACTTCAGAGCCTGGCACTGGTGATCGGAAGAGAGATCTTTGACATCACGCTGCAGTTTCTCCTCTGTTCTTTGTTTTCTTGCTCTCTCACACACACACACATGATTTTTCCTTACAAGGACATTATGTTGGGTTTGTAAGCGTGTGGGGAGACAGGGAACAGAAAATCAAGAGCAAGTTGTGCCATTTCTTTGCAATTTTAATCTTCATTAGACGTGGTACAACTCCAGTGCTGAGCAGAGAATGATCCTGAATATTGTGACATACTCAGTTTTTAAATATAAAGCGCTCTGATAAGGAAAAATAAACTTTCCAGGATTATTTAATTTGATATTTTTTAAAGTCTCAGCAGCACAGGGAAAGCACTATAGGTCTCTTGTATGTTTTTTTTACTTATTAATTTCACCCCCTCCTGTTTCTGCTTCCCCCAGTAACCCTGTGAGGACCCTCCCATATTTATTTCTAATTTGTTTGGGGTTTTTTTTTTTGCTGTTGTGGACAGTGAGTCTCACTTCAGTTTCTCTCTGATCCTGGGAACAATCCTCAACTTTTCTGTCCCGGTGGGGTTTTTTTTTTTTGTAGAAGAATCCCTTTCTGTTCCTAAGTCAGAGATGTTTAATGTTCCTCTTTCAGTGCTCTGGTCTCACCCAAACCCTTCGCTTTGAGAGATGAACATTTTTGCACAGTAATGCTTTGTTGGGCGTTTCTATGAAGTCTTTTGACAAGAACAAAACACCATCCAAATCGCTGCTATTCTTGTTCAGCAGGAAGTGTTCTTTGCATTACTTAAATAGCAGGTTGCCAGTTTTTTGTCATTTTGATTGCTCTGGAACAAAGGATAGACATGGAGCTTGGCTTGGCAGGGATTTAACTTAACTTCTTGCTTTTTAGCTCGAAAGGGGAGAATAAAGGGCTCTAGAGATGGCTTTGTGGTAGCGTTTTGCTGTTCCAATGAGGTCATGGAGAAGCTCTGCAGTGCTGCAGGAGGCTGCTCCCAGCTGCTCTCATTTCCCACTGGGAATATGGGAATGTGTGGGACCAAAGCACGGAGCCCTTGGAGAGCCGAGGGGCGAGGACAGGAGGAATCACAGATCCCCCTGATCAGAGCTTGAGGTTTTTGTGCCTCACCTGTCGCAGAAGGAAGAGTTCCCCGTTCTAGAAGCATCAATCCGTCGTTTTTGCCTGGCAGATGGGAATGGATTTCCGAAGGGTCGTGCATCAATCGGGTGAATTTTGATGGCTGCTTTCTTACAGGAGCGTCAGAAACAGCTGGAAAGCCTTGGCATATCCCTGCAGTCCTCTGGAATCAAAGTTGGGGATAATAAGTGCTTCCTGGTTAATTTGAATGCAGATCCAGCTCTCAATGAACTCCTGGTGTACTATTTAAAGGTAAAAAAATATATTTGTATATTAAAAAAAAAATTAATGTCAGAAGTGGCCTCTAATTCAGTTGGCAGAGGTGTACTTGGAGAGTTTTATAAAACTGTATCTCTAAAAACATTAAGATTTTTATGAGTGCAACCTTTTTATTTCAAATGTAATTCTTTGTAGCACCGAAAGAGTTTGGGGATTGAATGTTTTTGTTTGTTTTGGTTTTCTGTGGCCTTTTTTTTAAAAAGAAATTTAGACACGTTGTTTTTTAGAAACTGTCTCCTGTTCTAGGATGAGGGTTTTTTGTTGGTTGGGGTTTTTTTTATGCAAACTTTCACAAGCTTTTACCCATGAAATTGTTTTATATGAAGGTTGGGCATATCAGCAGTCAGCTTCTCCACGTGTAGTCTAAATTCTGGCTGCTGTCTTCAGTTTATGAAATACATTTTTAATCCTCTTCGTGCAACTTGCCAGGAACGAAGAACAAGTTCTGTTCTGCCTCAGCACTTCTGATGTGCACTCCCTATTTCTGATATTAACCATCAAACACATGATGTGACTTTTGGACCCTGGGCTGAAATATTGGGACAGGTTGTTGTGGTTTTTACAAATTATAGATGGAGGACTCAGGAGGAGAAACAAGGTACAACCATTTTAAAGTCAGATCTTGGAGTGCAAGCTCTAAAAATTTCCCAGCAAATGTCGGTGGTTTGAGCTTCACATTAAATCATTCTCTTCCCTTTGAAGAGGGCTAATAACTCTCAAAACAGCCACAAAATCAGCAATTAGTCTGAAAGATGGTTTTGGTTTAGTCAGTCTTAAGAAATATGTGATCCTCTTTTATATCAGCCATGGTGGCTCTGTGATATCTCAATAAAAACAAAGGAAAACACTTTTTCCATGTTGTATCTGCTAAAAAAACCACATTAAAAAGGAGAAAAGAGCTGAGGTTTTGGGAGAGGTTGACTCTTTCCCAGACAACTTGAATGTACAAGTCCAGAGTGTGACTCAGCTGCTAAATCACTGACAGATCCTGGGACAGATCCCACTTCTCCCAGTGGTCACTGGGAACAAGGACAAGAGCAAGGCAAAGCCTTTGGCCCATCAGTGCCAGCAGGAAAAGTCTCAGGTGGTTCTTGTCCTTTTCTAGGGAAAACTCCTTGGGGTAGATTTTGTCTCCTTCAATTAGTCTTTGTTATTTTTTTTTAATAACTCAGATTTGTCTCGCTCCTGGGGAATTTTGGTGTAAAAATCCCTGTGCTTTGAAATTATTATGGTAAGAATACTCGCAGCTGTTTTTTCCTAAAATCCTGAGATTTAACTCTCTTGTTGCTCAGAATATTTGCCCACGATCTCTCTGAGCTGTGTGTGCACCAAGTCCTTCAAGTACTAAAGAACAACCTGAACTGACCTGTCTAAACTTTTATATCTGTTCCACAAAAAATACTTGGAGATGCGTAAAAAAGAGATTTCTATCCCAAAAGGGGGATCCAGCCCCAGCAGTGGTGGAGTCCCCATCCCTGGAGGGATTTAAAAGCCATGTGGGTGTGACACTTGGGGTTTTTTGGGGACGTGGCCTTGGCAGTGCTGGGGGATGGTTGGATGATCTTAAAGTGGTTTTTCTAATCTCAGCAATTTGATGTGTGGGGTGATCCTTCATCTTCCAAATCCCCCATACCTTGAGTATCCAGGAATTTCCTGAGCTGTTGCTGATCTAGGTGGAACCTCCATAATCACCATGGATCTGCCACTGTGAGTGTCTCTTAATTCCTGCCTGCAATCTTTTATTCCTTTAGCTTCTACAACATCCCAAGGCACTGAAATCCTCCATGAAACCATAAAAACCTCTTCATTTTCACATTTAACTGTTGCCTGTAAACTTTCCTGAGAACTCCTTGCCTGTTATTGTAAGACACAGCATTGATTTGCTTCTCTTTTTCCCTCTAAGGGAAGTATTGAACTGCTCTGAAATTTTGGGACCAGATGACACAACACATCCAGCAGCAGAATGGGTGAATTATACCCAGTGAACCTCTGCAATCCATCGTTAACATCTGAATTCATTTTCCCCCAGGAGCACACGTTAATAGGCTCAGACAACTCCCAGGATATCCAGCTGTGTGGAATGGGAATCCTTCCTGAGCACTGCATCATAGACATCACCCCAGAAGGCCAAGTTATGCTGACCCCTCAAAAAAACACCAGGTGAAGGAATAAAATGCAGCCACAGCTGTTTGATAGTTGTCATTTTACCCCGTGTTTTATGAGTGGCGGTGCACAAAGATACTTGAAAAACAAACTTCTCTCTCTCCTTCGTACTAAGAAAAATTCTGCTTCTTGTATGCTGCTTTTACATTTTAATTGTCACCTGTTCCTCTGTCAACTCATGTTCCATTCCAGTGAGATTTCTCTCAGGGAGGGTGTTTGTAGCCCAGATTTTCAAAGAGAAGATGAGTAAATTGCATGTGCTTTCAGCAAGCAGATACTCAGTGATTTGCAGCTGTGTAGATGTAACTCCTACCAAAATCTGAATTAATTTTCTAGGAAATCTGTTGATATGCAAAGAGCTGCTGAAGCATTTGTTGCTTTATTCAATTAAGTAGCTCTACTTGAGAAGCAGCTGGCATATTCAGATTGATCACAGAATGACATGCAGAGTCAGCATCTCCAATAATTTATTGTTAATACACAAAATTCAAACTTTTCACATTTGCCCTGACTTCTGGCTGATCCTGCTCGGAGCAGATTGGACTGGGTGAAAACCGGAGATTCCCTTAAATTCGAGTTATCCCACAATCCAATTTTCAAACTTAATCTGACTCTGAAATAAAAGTAGTTTCTGATTATTTTAATTAGTGTCTTTAAGCTATTCATGTAGCAAAGGTTGCCTTATTGAAATATTTCTATTTTGTGTCTGTATTTCAGAGCAGTGTGCAAGTGCTTTAGTGACTTTTTTTTTCAGGCTGCTCATTTTTAAGCTCTGATTTTACTCCCCAGACACTGCTGTGGTAATATCTAAATGTACTAAAGTCTAAATGTACTGAACTTCATGAGCCTAGGAGGTAAAAAAAACCTGAATTTGAGGCATGTGTGAAACAGCACTGGGTAGATCAGTGAATTTTCTGGGAATATTTTGCCTGTTTGCAATCCATAAATCTCTTCTCCTACCTTTGTTGCATTAATGGAAGTAATTCTGTGAGGAGAAAAAAATGAGCTTTGTATAAATATGCTTACTTTAGATTTTTGCCTTTTCACAGGACATTTGTAAATGGCTCTGCTGTCGTGTGCCCCATCCAGCTCCACCATGGAGACAGAATCCTGTGGGGAAACAACCATTTCTTCAGGTACCAAAAGTTATTAAAGGAAGTGTAAATTGGCACTCACTTTGTTTTGGCTTAAGGTAGGAGGAAAGATGGGGATTGTAAAAGCAATACTGATGTTGGGCTGGTTTTTAATGCTAAATGTTATTGTAAGGTCACTGTGCTCTCTGTCCCCTGCAGCTCCAGCCATATCTGTGACCTTCCTGTGTCAGACAGGATCACTGGTAGATGTTTCCTGTTCAAGACTGTACTTTGAAAACCCTTGAAATACCTCAAAAATCAGTGGATTTGAATGATAATCTAAAATTTCGTTGCTTTGTTTTGTGCTTAAAAGGAGAACTGACATAAAAAAGTGACATATCACTTCATTATTGCCCATAAATTATTTGGATGCAGAATGAGTAAAAAATATCATGATTATCTAAACTGTATTACTGGTAGTATCAGGTACTTAATTATGAGAATGTAGAATGGATTAATTAGTTTACCTTCTGCTCCTGTTTTTGCCCTGAGGAAAATTACACCCACAGGAGATCAATAAAATTTGAAAGGGGAAAATAATCTGCTTTGGAGGCTCTACTGAATTTTAACAATATTTGAAAGCAACCCTGCGTTTCAGAGCTGAGCAATTAACAGTTCTCTAAAAACTTTCCCTCTTATTTAAAGGTTGAATTTGCCAAAGAAGAAGAAGAAGAAGGCAGATCATGAGGATGAGGAGCGGGACAACTCCATGAAGTGCAGTAACAGTGTGGAGCAGCTGGATATAGACGGAGACAATTCCAGCGAGGTCTCCAGTGAGATCAACTTCAGCTACGAATATGCCCAGATGGAAGTCACCATGAAGGCTCTTGGTAGTAATGGTAAGGAGCCACAAAAATTGTTGGGAATGTGTACAAAATACGAGGATAACCACAGACCTTTCCCCTTATAACTTCCTTTTGGAGAATTTTTCTCGTCAGTGGCTCATCACAGTCATTTTTGTGCTTGAGGAGGGAAAAATAACCGTGGCAGACTGTTTGGTTTGGCAGTTCTTGCTGAGGGGAAGACCAAAAGTGGAATACTGGTGGAACTGCAGTCTCAAATCAAAGTGTTTTCACATGGCTGTTTATTTTTCTTGTGTTATGTCTCGCTCAGGCATTAACTGCAGTGATTTCTGTCTCTGAAACCATATTTTTGACCTTTTGTGGTCTTATGTAGCTGTCCCAGAATGACATTATTTTGGGAAACAGGAGGAATTTTTTTTTTTCCCAGCTTGGGCTTTTCCCTTTTCTTAATTCTCTTAAATCATCTGCCCTGTAAACATTTGTTTCACTTCAGCAGCACTTTTTAAATACACACTGCAACAAAACCTAGAGTCTTCCTCTTTTTACCTGTGCTCACGCCACGCATCCAGGGCGCTCCTCGGCATTGAATCTCCCTGTAGTAGTTCCTTTATTTTCAAATTCTCCCTAGACCCGATGCAGTCCATCCTGCAAAGCCTGGAGCAGCAGCACGAGGAGGAGAAGAGATCAGCTCTGGAGAGGCAGAGGCTGATGTACGAGCACGAGCTGGAGCAGCTGCGGCGGCGGCTGTCGCCCGAGAAGCAGCATTTCCGCAGCATGGACAGGTTCTCCTTCCACTCCCCCAGTGCCCAGCAGCGCCTCAGGCAGTGGGCAGAGGAGAGGTGGGTGACCTCACTCTGAGGGTTTCAGTCAGATTTTTCACAGGGGAGGGGTTTCAGTCAATTTTTTCTGCAGTGAGTTTGGCAAGATTTCAGTCGTGCTGCGATCGCGGTGAATTTCTGTGAGGGCTCGTGGCGGGGCTTGGGGAGGACATGGCCAAAATATTTATCTTAAGAGTCACAGAATGATAGAACAGGTTGGGTTGGAAGGGACCTCAAAGACCATCCAGTTCCACCCCTGCCGTGGGGAGGACACTTTGCACCGTCCCATGTTGCTCCAAGCCCCAGCCAACCTGGCCTTGAACACCTCCAGAATAACCAGACCTAAAATGGTAGAAAATATGAGAATTAATGAGTTCCTGCTTTGTTATTAAGGAGAAGCTCTATCCTGTTCAGCAGCAAATTTAGTTAAAGGTGGGATGATTGGATGAAATTTTGAGGCTCCTATGTGAATTTGTTCTTTCATGGGTCTTGCATGACCCAGCTGCTGGGAGGTTGTTTTTCCTCTTGACTCAGATCCAGCTGTCTGACCTGGGCAGGTTCTGGCAACCAGAAGAGTGCAAATTTAAAAAAGGGAATAGGAGGATGATAAAAAGAATTTTAATCCAGATCATTGTAAAAACCATTTAATAACCACAGAGGGGTCACTCTGTGTCCACTCTGCCTCTTCCTGGGTGATGGCACTGAGGTTATTTACCTCAGCCTCTAAATAATCTTTTGAACTATTGCTGCCAAAAAGAGCAGCTGCAGGAAGAAGATGAAACCCTAAATAAACGAGTGTGGTAAAGACATTGTCATGAAAAATACAAATCTAAAATATATGGATAAAAAAGCAACTTTGGAAGTAAAAAATACTTCAGACAGCCTGACAAGGTGCTAGCTGTGTGCCTGGGATGTTTTGTGGCACCAGATCCCTGGGCTGCACAGTTGCCACTCTCTGTCACACTTGCCAGGAAGGCCAGTGAGCAAGTGGGTCATGTCTGAATAAACCTTTCTCTGTAACATGGAGCATCCAAATCTGTGGATGGAAAACTCTGGAATGAGCCACACAATAGCTGCCTGTTCAGCAGATGCGTGGAGAAGTATCCAAAGCCAGCAGCATCCTAATTTTCATCTCACTAAATTCATACAGATAGGGGTCTTTTTCCTCAGTTGAAATGTAATTTCATACACCTCATTTTTGTGTTAAAAATGATAAAATTATTTTGGTGTGAAGAGACCCAAAAGCCTTTTTAGTTCCATCCCCTGCCATGGGCAGGGACACCTTCCACTGTCCAAGGTCGCTCCATGTCCCATCCAGCCTGGCCTTGGACATTTCCAGGGATCCAGGGGCAGCCACAGCTTCTCTGGGAATTCTATCTCAGGCCCTGCCCACTCTCACAGGAACAATTCCTTCCCAATATCCCATCTATCTCTGCCCTCTGGCAGTGAGAAGCCATTCCCTGTGTCCTGTCCCTCCATCCCTTGTCCCAAGTCCCTCTCCAGCTCTCCTGGAGCCCCTTTAGGCTCTGGAAGGGGCACTGAGGTCTCTCCCTGGATCCTTCTCCAGGTGAGCACCCCCAGCTCTCCCAGCCTGGCTGCAGAGCAGAGGGGCTCCAGCTCTCAGAGCATCTCCATGGCCTCCTGGACTCTCTCCATGTCATCCTGATGTTGGGAACCCCAGACCCAAGAACTGGGACCCATGGATGTTGTGTAGGGCAGTGTCCAAACCTTTGCACAAATTCAGGTGAAGTCCAGGCCTTGTGAACATGAGGTTGCTCCTGGGTTTTCTGCAGGGACTCATCTGTCCAATATTTGTAACAGCCCCACTGTAATGTCACCTGTCCCTTCCCTCTTTAATCCTCACCTACGAGCTCTCAGTTGCCTCCTCATCCATTTGTTTTGCCTTCAGTACATAAACCTCGTGATTTTTCCTGTCTCCCCTTCCCAATCCTGTCCTTCCAGGGAAGAAATGCTGACCCACAGCCTGAGGAAGCTGCGAGAGCAGATTGTTAAAGCCAATTTGTACGTGAGAGAGGCCAATTTCATCGGAGAGGAGCTGGACAAGAGGACAGAGTACAAAGTGACCCTCCAGATCCCAGCTTCAAGCCTTAATGCCAACAGCAAGGTACAGTCACCCTGACTGAATTAAATGGTTGTTCAGTAAGTTTGTCCCTCAGTGTTCAGATTTCTTTTGCTGTGACCACAATGGTTGAGATAGTTTTCCACTAGCGTGCATTGAATACATTCTTATCTTATTTTGTGCCATGAAAATCCTATAATGTGCCTTAAAAGATAAATGTTGGGGTGCAAGACCTTTCCCCTGGTGTTGAAGTTCTCACTTGCTGCTGTTGCAGAGTGACAAAGTCTCTGCAGGTTGGGTAACATCTGTTGCAAGTGTTTACTGTCCCTTTGTGGACATTTGACTTTGCATCACCCCAGCGAACTGCAAAGATTCTGCCATTCCCATGTGGAGGGAGGAACTGGAACAGAGAGGATTTGGATTATTTGTTCCCAGGCATCTTAGAAATTTTGGAAGGAGGGAGCTGAACCCAGACTCCTGTGTCTCAGGCTGGCTGCCTAAGCTGGTGTTATTTCTTGAAGCCAAATCAGTATTTTGGTGATACTCAGCCCGTCCTTAGTACAGTGGGTGGATTTTATTCCAGGATTATAATTTCTGTCAGTTGTTTTGGAAGTTTTTCTCGCAATTTTCTGGGGAAGACACATCCAAAACCAGGATGATAAAGGGGATTAAGTGTCTGCACTAGTCGAAAGTTGCAGGCAGTAGTAATTTTAGCTGGAACTCCAGGCCTGCTGGAACTTGAAGATATTTGTGAAATACTTAAACGCTCCCATTTTTAACACTTATGCAAGGTGAAAATCCATGGAAACCAGTGCCTGTAGCTGTGATGAGACTGCCCAGTTCAAATGAACACCAACACACTGTGACAGCTGAACTCAGAACCTGTCATGCTCAGATTTGGCTGCTCAAGCCAGAATTAAAAAAAAAAGAACAGACTTTCCCCAAAGATACTCTCAAGTTTGTGTTAGTTTTAAACTCTTTCTTCACTGTTGTGACACGAATTCCTTCTTGGCATCCCTTTAATTGTTTCGCAGAGAGGTGCAATTCTCAGCGAGCCTGCAATCCAGGTGAGGAGGAAGGGGAAAGGCAAACAGATCTGGTCCCTGGAAAAGCTGGAGAATCGACTGGTGGATATGAGGGACCTTTACCAGGAGTGGAAAGACTGTGAGGAAGACAATCCAGTAAGTAAAAAGGACTCCTGTAATTACATTCCTGCTACATTTTCAGGAGGATTTTTGGGTGGAGGTGGGGAGTTTCCCTGAGGTTTTGCTTTTCCTTGTACTGAATTGATCCTCAGCATTTCATTAACCCTTATCTTGTCACTCTGATCCCTGCTTGCATGCATAGTTTGGTGAGGGAGTGGGGCACACAATGGGAAGCAGCAATAACACAACAGCAATTAACAGTTCAGGAATCTGGCAGAGTTAAGGAGAACTTGCTCAGGACAGGCCTTACCCAAAGTAAAATTCATTTCCATTCTTCTCGTGATCTGATCTGGCCTCTTGCTTGAGTCCCTTTTTTTCTTTCACTGGGCTGGTTGTGCAACACTTTGAAAAGGGTTTCCTGGGAGGTTTGGTTTCCTGACAGGACTCTGGATTTGCTTGCAGGTGATGAGAGCTTATTTCAGGAGAGCTGATCCCTTCTACGACGAGCAGGAAAACCACAGCCTTATTGGAGTAGCCAATGTTTTCCTTGAGTGCCTGTTCTATGATGTGAAGCTTCAATATGCTGTTCCAATCATCAATCAGAAGGGAGAGGTTTGTCATTCTTTATGATCTGTCCTTACTCAGCTGTTTAATTACAGCCTGTGGATCTTACTACCAGGACGGAGTAGGTTATTTCCAGTTTCACGTGCACAAGTTCTTCGCTAGCAGCGTGGAATTGTATGAATCCCATAATGTTTTACTGGAGTTTTCAGACAGCTCTGAATCCCAGCATGGTTATTGTGAAAGGAGAAAGCTTCCTGAGCACCTTCCTGAGGGAAAAAGCCCAAAATAAGTCCTTAGGATGAGCTGTAGCTCCACTGGTTTCACTGCCTGCCATCAGGAAAATCGGTTCTTAAATATTTTCTGTAAGAACAATTTCAAAGGCAGCAGAGCACACCAGGTAACATTCTCCATGCTCTGCATCAATTGTGCACTTTGCAGCCTCTCCAGAGAACTGGTTTGAAGGTGAGATTGTTCCCCAAGCCACCCCAGGGACTGATTCCTTCGTGGTTCTTGCAACAAAGGCTTTTTGATTCTTGCTCCAAAGCATTCTTCACGTGATGCAACAAATGCAGATTGCAAGAGCAGTGCAGAAAGGAATGAAATGTTGGCTGCTTTCAGAGTGGGAGGGGGTGAACCTGTCACTGTTTCCTGGCACACAAATAATAATTCTGACTCCTGTCCTGGCAGGTTTCGGGTCGTCTCCACGTGGAAGTTGTTCGGGTGAGCGGGGAAATCGATGACAGGCTGGTGGGAGGTGAGGACAGCCCTGAATACTCAAATGAAAATGACATCCAGGAGAGAAAACTTGTCTGCAGGGTGAGTTCCAGATGTATCCCAACCTCTGAGCAACCTTCTCCCTTCCCATCCTGAGGCAGAAAGAGATCCTTGGCTTCTGGACTTTGGATGTCTCTTTGTGGCCTCATTTTGTTTCTGGGAGGGCTGAAGTAACACAAGATCATTAGTTGGGGTTTGTTCCTTTCATTAATTGCATTTATGTGCCAAAGGCTCATGCCAGGAAGTTTCTTGGAATCCAGGGAAGATCTTTGTATTAGGATTGGCACTGCAATATCCAATTCAAGAAGAGTCACAGAATGTGATAAACTCCCACCATTCTAGGAATCGTTATCTCTTAATATTTCTTCTCCTCTCGGTATTTCTTTCTCTAAATATTGAATATTTTGTAAAATATGTACAGTGTGTTTATTACTGTTAATAAAAGAAGAAAATTAGTAGGAAGTATTCACTAGCAGTTCTGTGTTACAGTAAAACTACAAGCTACAGGTAAGAAAAGAAAGGCAAAAAACATTACAGGGAGTGGTCCCAAGCCTTTGACTTCTGGACAATATGAATAATTTGGGAGAAATTGTGCTTTTTCTCCCCCACTCTTTTTCCTGTCCCATAGAGCTGCAGTGTTTACAAGCAGGATGGAGCATTTTGCAAAAAATATTCCTGCCTAATCATGAGGGTCATACTGCAGCAATCCAACTCATTTGGTCTTAATTTGACAAATACAGAGTAAAAGTTTATGAAAGACATGGTGAATATGATGGCTTTGTTTAGAACAGAACAAAAATTCACAACGTTTTGTTTCTGTTTGCCCTTGATTTGATGAGGGGACAGGCTAATGTTGCATTCTTTGGGGTTGATTTTGGGTTATTTCCTGCATCAAAGAGTAAAAACAAGTATCTTAAACCAAGGATTTTTGGAGCAGAGGGGAGCCACTGGAAATACGAGATTTTTGTTGTGTTCCTCTTCAATTGCAATGGGTTTCGTGCATTTCACCGTTAAAAATGAGCACAGTGTCCCTTCCAGGAAATACGAGCCTGGTGACATCTAGTGACTGTGTTCAGCTGCTGCACTCCAGATGTTGTCTCCAATGAGTATCAGTGCAGAATTTTGATTTGCTAAATTGTTTTTGGTTTGCTGTTGTTACTTTGTTTATCCTTTGCAGTGAAACGTTATTCTGTCAGGTGATTTTTTTTTTTTTAACTCCATGCCTGATGAATAAACGCTTTTCATTTCTTTCTCACCTCCTTTCCAGATTAAAATCCTTCAAGCTACAGGTTTGCCACAGCACCTGTCCAACTTTGTGTTCTGCAAATACACATTCTGGGATCAAGTGGAGCCAGTTACTGTTGCTCCTGAGGTGGATCCTTCCCAATCTTCCATCAGCAAGGAGCCACGGTGCATGGTTGTCTTTGACCACTGCAATGTAATTTATTTCTCTGTTTTATTAATTAAACTGTAAGGCAGGAAAAAAACCCAAAAAAACATCCTTAGGTTTGTGTAGCTGTTTTATCTGCCTCTTTTCTCACATTATACTTCATGATGCCCTGACCATTTTTAATTTCATTATGTTGAAACACTAATATTTTTTTAATAAGAACTTAAATGTCTTCAGAGTCCATTTAAGTTTGATTCTTGTACACTGTTCATTCGTACAAAAATTACTGAAGGTGAAGTGGGTTAACAAAGGAAAACATCAGTTCATCAGAGCAACTTACACTAGAATTTCTCCACAGTGAAATTCACTGTGGATGAGGGATATTTGTCTGAGGATGTTTGATGTCAGTAACTGAGCTGATCACTCTAAAATCTGATGAAGTGAAGAGAAATCTCCCAATTCTGGGACGTGGGGCTGCTGTAGATGCTGAAGTCGGGTTGTTAGAGGTCAGAACAGACTATTTAGGACAAACTCTTTCCTCCCATTGGCTTTGGAGCAGCTGAGGAGAGGCATCTTTAATAGCTACATCTAAAGTCAGCTTGGATGGATCCCAGCCAAATCACCCCAGTTCTCATCGTGCTCTATCGCTTCTCATCACACCGAACAATTTATTCCTCTTACCATTTGTGAAATGGATGTAACACCTTCTGATGAGTTTTGATTTTCTGATTCTGAACATTACCACATGCACTTTGATTTTTTTTTTTCTGAGCCGTTGGCTCAGGGCTTGCCACAGCCTGTGGTCATTTTTCAGCTCCTTGTAGACTTTAATCTTTGGAAAATCACATACCTTTGGCCTGCCTCCTGATTTTACAAACTGAGGCAACACTTCCTTTCCCCTGGGTTGTGTCTTGGGAACCAGGGGGATTTTACTAAATGCTTTTATTAACGTCAGGGCAGTAAAATCTCCCAACCTGAGTCGTGTGCTCACAGTCACCAACTGATTTGTCCCTTCCAGGAGGTTTCTGTGAATATTTCTGAAGACTTCATGGAACATCTTTATGATGGTGCTTTGGCCATTGAAGTTTACGGGCACAAGCAGAGTGGTGACCGCAAAAACCCAGCCCTGTGGGACTTGGGAATCATTCAAGCCAAAACACGCAGCCTTCGGGACAGGTAAATGTGGGAAACAAATCTTTGGGTTAGAATTTGGGAATAATCACTGGCTGAGGTGCCCAGTTTTGAAGCAAGCTTGGGGCAAGGAATCAGATTTTGAGCTGAAGGATGACTCCAGTTCATTCCTGGCCATGAAATGGCATCTCTGTAGTGATTCCACTGGAAAAGTATTATTCCTTATTACCTCAGTTTGGATAAATATGCAATACTGTGGTGACTCAGACTGCAGGGAGTTGTTTGTTTGTTTGCTGGCACCATTTGTTGTCCCCAAAGCAATCTTGTAGTAGCATTTTCTTAAATGTGAATTATTTTGCCTCTTCAATTAGAAGGCAGCTCTGCATCTTGATTTATTGACTTATTTTTTTACTTGCAGCTTAAGGTTATATTAACTATTAATCTGCATATAGAGAAATTTAAAACAAGAGGGAAATAGGGCAAAGAGGAAAAGGATGTTTTAAAACAGCGAGTTATGTCAAGCTAAGTAGTGAGCTCCTCTATCCCTTTTAATTTTGAAGTTCTACCAAAATGGCTGTTTCATATTAAGCTCTGGAAGAGTTGGAGAGAAGGCAGTGATGGGATGATATGAAGAAGGTCAGGAAAGTGCTCTGAATCTTGAGAGCTCGTGAGACAATGTCATATTTCATTCTTCTGTCTTCCATCTCAGTCTGATTGCCCTGACAACACTGGGCTTCTTGTGGCAGGAGTTGAGACCAGAGCTTAAATGTGAAATTGGGGCTTGTATTAGAATCAGGAAAAGGCTTATTTCTGATGTTTGGCTAAAACAGCTGTCAGGAAAATTTAGAAGCACTGCACAGCTGCTACCTGTGTGCTCACAAATGGTGCATTTATTGCAGTGCCTGTTGCTGCTTCAGTCTGCACCCTGAGCTGAGTGTTTTGATGTTTTCATTCCTTTTTCTTTGGGGAGAAAAAAAAAAAAACAACCAAAAAACCCCAGCCAAAGCAAAGAAACAGCCCAGAGTGTGACTTGTTGTGCAGGTGGAGTGAGGTGACCCGCAAAGTGGAGCTGTGGGTTCAGATCCTGGAGCTGAATGAGAACGGGGAGTACTGCCCAGTGGAGGTCACCCCTGCCAAGGACGTCAGCACCGGAGGCATCTTCCAGCTCAGACAGGTGAGGTGGCACCTCCTGGGCAGGGTTCCAGCTGTGCAGAAAGCACCTGGGACACCTTTGCCAAGGTGTCCAAGGAAGCCTCAGCCTTGAGTGCAAAATGTGATGTTGTGGAAAACAGATGTCAAGAGGGAGACAGAGCAAAACTCAGCTGAAAGGTGATCAAAGCCCTCCCTGTCACCTTTTTGCTCTGTCCTGTGCCAGCACCTGGCAGAAGGGACATCAGTCTCTGCTGAACTTCATTATTTTTTGAAGAGGTCCAGAGTTGCCTTTTATTTGATCCTTCCAGCCAAGCACTCCCCTTTGTTCGTTGAATTCTACCTGCTTTAAATTGTTAATGCTTAACTGAGCAGCTCACATTTTTAAATGATGAGCTATTGATAAGCTGCTGCCCAAAGAACACGAGGAATCAGTAAAAGTTAGATACGAGCTGCTCCTCTGACTTCACCAACTCCTTTGATTTTTATTTTAATTTCCTTTTTATTATTTACTTTTTTTTCTCCCTTACAGTTTTACTAAAGAGCAGTTGCTTTGCTGCACTGATAGCATCAGTGGGTCAGAATTTTCAGCTAAGGAGAGCAGAGTCAGGAAAAGTTCACTGAAATTCCAGTAGCTCACTAAGTTAGGCTATCTGCTCTCCTCTTTTGTAGCTGGGGAGAAGATGCCATTTTCTGCCTTCAGAAATATTAAAAATAAAATCCTGTAAGGGTATGTTTGAAAACCCTCCAGAAAAGTAAACTGGGGAGTTGCTGAATGCTGAATTTTTCATTTTCTCTGTAAATTCACCAATCCTGTAAATATAAACCCTTGCAGCAGGAGGGGGGGATCTCTTGAACACTGGATCATTGGGATTGCAGCACGTTGTTCTTCCCAAAAGAAAAATATAATACTCCTTGCCAATGGCTGCCAGCAGAGGTCTCTCTGGAATTAAACTTCCAGCACTTCATATTAATTTTTTTTTTTTCTCAAACAAGCATTTCAAATTGTTCATTTGGACAGGGGCAATCTCGACGAATCCAGGTTGAAGTGAAATCTGTGCAGGAATCTGGGACCTTGCCACTGATGGAAGAATCCATATTATCCGTTGGCGTTGGCTGTGTCCAAATAAAACATGTCAAGTCACAAAATTATCAGGTAAAACTCTGAGTATTTACTGTCAGCTATTTCCAAGAGCTGGAAGGCATAAAGGGAATCATTTTGGCAGAAATAACACTTGTAAGATGTTTTGTGTCTCTTCTGGTTTTGGTTGGGGGTTTTTTGTCCCATCTTTGAAAGCAGCAGAGCCTTAACGCGCCACTCAAAGAAGAGAAGAAAATGCAAACATTCCTCAAATCCATTAGGAGTTTTTCCTGTAGATTTTACTTCAAATATTAGACATGGAAAACAACATTAAGTAGGTATTCAAAACAAAAATTAATTTAAAGTATTCAGGTTAAAATTTAAAATAAACCAGTGCAATATATATTCCAATAATGTCCAACTAAAAATGTTAGAATTCCATGAACAACTTGTGGCCCAGAGTAGAGGTTGGGCAGTTGTTTGACAATCTCATACACACTCCACCTCATGTGTATCCCTCTCTTTTTAGGGCTTGTCTTCTTGCAGTGCTCCTTTGAGTTTCTGGTGCACTTTGACTTTTTCTCCCCGAGCAGATAAATGAGAATTCAGTGACTCCCTGGAGCTGGCAAAGCCAAAATCTGGTGCAGCAGAACAAGTCTCTGAATTTTGGTTGATTTGCTGCCCTCCTTGAGACAAGGCCAGCTAAATGGAAGAGTAGGAGATGTCCCAAAATATTTACCCTGTTGACAGTGTGTGAATCAATCCATGGCTGCTCCCCTTTTTTTGCTTGATCAGGATGGCTTTTCCTTTGAGCTCTGAAATATTTGGGGTTTCTGTTGTCTCCTAACCAGGGCAGTCCTTTCCCATTTTGTGTCTGGGGTACAAAAAGGGGAATTTTTTCCACCTTTCCAGCAGCATCCTGGGCAGATTGTTCCTGTTATTCCCCATTATGCTCCTGCTGGCTCTCTCTGCAGCTTTTCCATCACAGAAGCCCCTGATATCCCACATTTCCTTCCTAGAAAGCCAGGAAACTCCTGAATGGAGCAAATTTCTCTCCTAGGACAGAATGATTGATTCTTGCAGTTTTTCCTTGACCCACAACCTGCAAGTTCCCCTTTTCAGCCTCTTTTGTAGGGACAAGTCCCAGGGGAGCATTCTGGCATCCTCACCTTATTTATTCCCCAGTGAATTCCCGATCCACTGCCCAGTTCCAGACTTCCCCCACAGAGCTGGCAATCCCCAAAATAGCACATTCTGTCAAGGAGAAAGACTTAAACTCAGCTGGAGAGAGAGAAACCAGTGAGTTGTGCCTGATACTGATAACCCCCATGGGAAAGGGCCGTTGAAAATCAGATTTTATGAGACCTGTTGCTTACAACAGGCTTTGGACATCAGCACCTGGATTTTCAGTCCCCTTATTATCATTTCTCTTATCTCAGGTAAATCAGGTGTCTCTGAAATGTGAAAGATTTTCCCAAGACCTTGAACTGAGGAAATGCCTCTTTGCTGTGGCTTTTTAATTTTAGCTTAGCTAAGTTTTTGCTTTCATGATTAAGGTAGAAGAGTAGGCTCTGGTGGCTCGTTATTGCTTAACTAGGTAAGTAATAACTCCTTGAGGATTGGAGCCCTCATTCCTTTTCCATTCCCTGTGAGGAGGGGCAGTTGTGCTCATTCCAAGTGGCTCTGCATGGGATGAAGGTCAAGAATTAAAGGTGGTGTCTGCCATCAGAAAATAACGGGAATAAAAGGTTGAAGGTTTGCAGTGTCACTCCTGGTGTGGCTGCTGTTCTAATTCCCTGATATTTACAGTAGATTTTTTTACAGTTCTTCTCCTTTGCAGCAAAGTTACCTCCAGTCATTTTCACATCTCGGTTTTGGGGGCAGTTCTGGGCCCCTCGTGACAGGAGAGACACTGAGGGGCTGGAGCATGTCCAGGGAAGGGAACAGAGCTGGGGAAGCACCAGGAGCAGCTGAAGGAGCTGGGAAAGGGGCTCAGGCTGAAGAAAAGGGGATCTTTTCCTCTCTGGAATTCCCTGACAGGAGGGGGCAGCCAGGTGGGATCAGGATTTCTCTCAGGGAACAGAGTCAGGATAAGAGGGAGTAGCCTAAAATTATGCCAGGGGAGGTTCAGGTTGGATATTTGGAATAATTCTTTCATGGAAAGGGCTGCCCAGCCCTGGCACAGCTGCCCAGGGCAGTTGTAGAGTCCCCTGGAAGTGTTCAAAAACACGTGGATGTGGCACTTGAGGTTCAGTGCTGACCATGGTGGTGCTGCTGGTTGATGGTTGGACTCAATGATCTTAAAAGTCTTTTCCAGCCTTAACAGTTCTGGGATTCTATAGCAGACTTGGATTTTTCAGCACTTGCTGTAACATTCACACTTAAGTCTTAGAGGTAAAACAACATTTTTCTGTGCTGTCCAGGATCAACAGGTTTGAAGCTGTTACTCCTCTTTCCTTCCTGTATTCCACTTTCTTTCAATTGTTAAGACCTCTAGTAATTACTGTGAGTTTTTCTGTTATAATTATTGGACTGTTCTGGTCGGTGTTTAGATGAGATGATAGCAGCAAATCTTTGGGACGTCACGTTTTAATTCTGTGACCATACCACTGCTGAACTCAGACTTTTATTTTTATGTAAGACTGTTAATACTGCTTAAAATAGTTACACCTTTTGCATTCAGTGTGTTTCCTGCCATCAAAAAAAAAAAATTAATGGCATGGATTTTTGTGTTTTGGTCTAGGAAGAAGAGGATGAAATGGATAGTTACCAGGTAAAAATTTTAAAATTCTCTCCTACAAATGTAGAAGTTTTCAGATTCAAGAATATTAGAGGAGGAATCAAATGTTCTTAATGATACTCAAGTGTTTTGGGGTTTTTTTTAAAGGACCTGGGCACTTGAAAAAAATTATTTTAAGGGCACATTTGCAAATGCCATTGCAGTGGGATGGTGTGGGGCAGGGGTGAGCTCCTGACATGAGGCTGCTAATCACTGAGGGGAGTGGTGAGGCCTGGGGTTCCCAGCTCCAGTGGTTAGTGAGTTTTGGAGTAGTTTGGGAGCAAAGAATTGTATAAAATGGAGGTTTTTTTCAGCTGGGTAGTACAGGGAAAAAGCTAAAGAGTTGGCAAGCAAAAAATACTTCAAATAAAATGTGTCAAGTTGGAACGGTTTGGATGTGTCTTCCTTATCTTCTGCTTGGGTTGTAGGATGAGCAGAAGGGTTAAGAAAATGTGCAAGCCACAGTCAGGAAACCTTGTTTTTTCCTGGGGCGATATTTAATGTGTTTTTTTCCCCTTTTTTAGGACAGGGACTTGGAGAGGCTCCGTCGGAAGTGGCTCTGTGCCTTAACAAAGCGCCAGGAGTACCTTGACCAGCAGCTGCAGAAACTCGTGGGGAAGCCTGGTAAGGAAAATGCTGTTAAAAGTAACAACAGTAAAAGGTTGAGAGATGTGCACACACTTTTTATCTTAATGTGCTGTCAGATTTAGAAAAGATGTTCATGGAGAGTTGGATCTCTGGACTCAGCAGTAATTTGCTTTTTTGGGGGTGAAGGTAGAGTTGGAGCAGCCTGTAGGAAATTGTTTTGTTGTTTTGGGGTGTTTGTTGGTGTGCTGGGCTGTGAGCAGAGCAGGGTTTATTCTGTCATGGGTGGTACAGAACCAGTGCCACGTGCCAGAGGCGCTCAGAGCTGCTCTGCTGTGCTGACTGACCTCCTGCTTGCAGATAAAACAGAAGACGACGCGGATCGGGAGGCTCAGCTTTTGGAGATGAGGCTGACCCTCACAGAAGAAAGGAATGCTGTGATGGTTCCTTCTGCTGGCAGTGGGATCCCTGGAGCTCCAGCAGAGTGGTAGGAACATCCATTCCCAGAGGAGGGATGTAAAAATGATGCACGGCTCATTCCTGCCTTTGGATTGTGGCCATTTTTATATTTTTTTTTTCTCTCCTCAATCTGGCCTCTGTACCCTGCATGAGCAGAGTTGTTAAAATTAGGCCTCTTGCTTAAATTGTTTTATCAGGTTGTGTCTCTGAAAATCCAGAAATGCTGTTTGGTAAACGATACTGTTATTGATCAGGGTGTAATTATAACCTTCTGAAAAAAGGAATCAATATTTATTACCGCTGCACTCGCCATTTAAAAAAATTAGCTAATATGTTAACTACCTAGTTCATTCACTTAAAAGGCTGCCCTCTCATCATAAAACTGCATCTCCAGGAGCATTTTGTTGCACTCCTGGTTTGAGGGCAAACTCTGTTTAGTCAGCAAGTGTTCTGTGTAATTTTCTGAACATTAAAAATAGTAGAGAGCGCTGGACTGAGACTGCTGTGCTGGATCAGCTGTGAGCAACAACTGCAGATAAAGAGTCAGGCTTGTTTCACCTCAAACTCAGCTTCAGTTGCTTGCAACTTCCTGAATATCTTCTCTGAGCAAACCTCTATCAGTATTTTTTGATGGAATTGAGTGTCATGGAGTTTTAAGCTGAAGTTTGTCAGAGCTTTTAAAACATAAAAAAACATCAAACTCTTGTTGGAAAGACATTGGCTTTCACATCCACGTGTTTCACTGGAATTGAAACAGTGAAGCTGCAGGAAGCTGGCTCCAGGAGGAATCTGGTTTGCACTAGAGGAAATGTTCAGTAGGACTGAAGTACTTTATGTGTTACATAAGACTCCAGCCTGCTCTTGTTCACTGTAAATTCATCAGTTTTGGCTCTTCAGTGTGTGTTTTGTAAGAAGGAGTAATAACTGTGTGGAGTGGCAGCATCAGTGATAGTTTAAAAACATTGAGACTGGCTTTTCTGGTACCCCATTTTCCCTGCCATCACTAAAGTGGAGAGTTTTGCATTTCATGACTGTGTATGTCAGAGTAAATAAACTTAATTTTGCTATTGGCATTTAAGAGAGAGAAAACACTTCAGAAAGCAGAGGTCAAAGAAGATAATAATTCTAAGAGAGCTGATATAAAAAAAAATACTAATTTATTTGAGTCTCTTGGACTCTGCAGCAGTAAATTAAAATAAAGAGGTTTGTCAAGGTTATCAATGGTCTGGCTAAAAATTGCAGACTGAATGCAATGTCCTGGGGGTTTGGATCATCAGGGACGTGTGCTGAGTACATCTCTGTTACTTTAAATGCCACCATTGTCCCTGTCTTGTATTTTAGGACTCCTGTGGCTGGTATGGAAACTCACATTCCTGTTATATTCCTTGACTTGAATGGTAAGTGGTCCTTAAGATGGCAGAGTAATTTGAAAACAAACTTTGTCCAGCCAGTGAAGTTACAGAATTGGAGCAAGCTCTTAAAATTACCAAAAGCCTGGGATGGCAGGTGGATTAATTGGAGAAGTGTCCATTTTTCCTGAAATATATTGCTTAACGTTTCAAAATAAACAATATTACGTGTGGAAGGAACCAGGGGTTTTAATAATCCTGTGTTTCAATGCAAGATCCAGTCTGAACAATGTATTTGTCACATGCTCCTACCAAAGATGGGAAGTTGGAACTAAGAAGGTGACAGCCCCAAAGCAGTCCAGGGATCAGTCAGTGAAATAAATCCTTGCTGGGATGTTTAAAAGAGGGTTTAACACTTGATGAGAAGTGTCAGGTGAGAAGGGGAGGTGGCACAGCCTATTGTGAGGAGAGCAGGGCTGCAATCTGCTGGCACTGCTGGTTTGTCCACCTGGGACAACACATCCATGGATCCAGTGGCTTCAGGGAGGAGCTGGTTAATAATTCCTGGGGAGGGAGTCCAGCCAGTACAGGCTGAGCTTCTCCAAACCCAGATTAAGGGTTTGTTTAATCATGATCCAAAAGTACTGTGTTTTCTCCTGTTCAACCAGCAGCTTATCTTAACAGCACCACATATTTAATGCCAGAGGAGCTCAGTGCTGAAAATCCACCTGTGGGCAAGGAAGGGGTGTTTGCCACTGGGGGAGATTCCTGCCCTTTATTAGGCAGAGATTCCTGCCCTTTATTAGGCACATTTGAGTCTGTGTCCCCAAATCTTTGTGCACACTTTCTGTATGAAAAAGGGATTTTTTTTTTTCTTTTTTTAAGTGGGACAATGCAGCTTTAATTCTGTAGGTGAAATCTAAGTGGACAAGCTGGGGATCTGGGATGAAAATGCGAAGTCATGGCTTGCTCATGTTTTTTGAAAAGGGTGATTGCTTTGTGTTTCCTCACCTTCCACATCCCCCCCTGTTTGCAGCTGATGACTTCAGCTCCCAGGATAACCTGGATGACCCAGAGGCAGGAGGCTGGGATGCTACTCTGGTGGCAGAGGAGGAGGAGGAATTCTTTGAGCTGCAGATTGTGAAGCATCACGACAGTGAGGTAAGGGAAGCTGCAGACCAGGGAATTTTAGTCTTTCAGTTCTTTTTATATGTCCACATGTGAAAATAATACATCAAATAATGTCACAGAAATGATACAGTGCTTGATTCTCCTGTGAGCAAGTGTTTTCAAGGAATATTCACTAGGAGTATAACCATGATTTTGGAAAATAGTAAAACTCAAGGATCTTCCTTCATCCAAATTCAGGCATTCCAAAAGCCTGAGATTCAGTTTGTGTTTGACAAAGCAAAACCCCTGAGCAAATTGGAGTACAAAAGCCCCGGCTGAAAAAAACAAACAATCTTAATTGTTAACATTTTTACCTCTGCATTGTTACACTCATTATCCTCCATTTTGCCACATAACTCACAGTTTCACAACTTTACAATTGTTAGTTTATAATTTCTACTGTTAGGTTTGGAATCTCTGACTTACTTTATTCCTTAGAGTTTTCCTCCTTTCTCTGAAACTTTTTTGTTTTTTAGAGGAGCATTGTTCCTGGTAGTTCTGTTAGGGATTTCTTTTTTGTCCTTATTTGTATTTAGAGCCTGGAAATTTGGCTGCCAGGCCAGTTTTCTTATGGCTTGAAGATAAACCATTTAAATCTTCAGAAATACTTATATTTTATAACATACAAGAAGAAAAAAATCCAGCTTTTGCTGTATTGCTAGAAAGGCTTCAGCAAAGTTGTTTATCAAATACAGACAGGAGAATTTTTGTGGCGTGATGGAAGATTTCCACTGCAATCTCTGTTGCTCTCTGGTTTATCTTAATAAATTAGGCCAAATGGTCCTGCACTTCTGCATATTTTATAGTTTATTTGCAATGATCCTGGGTATTCAAAGATCTTTTTTTCAAGAGGAAATGTTCCAGAGTTCGAGCAAGTTGGCATTTTTAATCCCAACGTCTTCATTTGGCAAACTGATCTTGATTTTTAAATGGCCTCTTCTAAAGTGTGGGGATTTTTTTCCTTCACAGGGAGCGAAACGGAGAAGCCGACTCTCAAAATTTATGTATTATGTATTTTTGCTAATTATGCTTAATTAATTACAGTTAATTATACACCTAATTATGCTTATTAGAGGATACATTTATTTTTTTTCTTCCCCCCCCCGCTCCTCCACCCCTCTTTGGCAGGTGAAAGCAGAAGCCTCGTGGGACTCCACGGTCCACGACTGCATCCAGCTCAGCAAGGGGACGGCGGCAGAGGAGAGGGTTTACCTGATTGTCAGAGCCACCGTCCAGCTCAGCCACCCTGCAGAGATGCAGCTGGTGCTGCGCAAACGCATCTGTGTCAACGTCTATGGCAGACAGGTACAGATCCTGCAGCCCTTCCCACTCCCCAGGGCACAAATTCCCTCCTCTCTCCTCTCACCTCAGCCTGGGTGGAAGTGCCGGTTCGGCGGCGTCCAGCGAGGCTTTGAGCTGCCGGGTGGTTTTTCCTGGGATCCCTTGGCGTTGTGGGTGATGACACAGCTGGTTTTTTAAGGCATTTAAATATGAGGAACTGATTTGTCTCTTAACCCCTAAGTGCTTTCTCACTGGAAAGAGATGGGTTAATTTGTCATGAGCTTGAAGTTCATATTTTGCATAAAGGAACTTCAGTGTTTCCCTAGTCCTATATTAAGTTCACACATTGCTGCTAACCATTTGTATTTTACACCTCCAGGTATTTAGAAATCAGCTAGGAATGGTTGGAGGAGAGTTCCCTTGTGTTAATTCACCAGAGTTAATCACTCTTGGTCCTTTCTGTTTTCCAGCTGGTGCTCTTACAATAATGTGTAGGTGAGAGCAGGGTGTTTGATAAATGGCAGGCAGTGAAGTTGTCATTTCATTTGCAGCATCATGCCCCGAAAATAATATAAATCCTGAGAACGAGGGGGGAGGAAGGAGTTTGTTCAGCACTGTCTGAGAATCCAGCCTCCCCTGGCAGTGATAATGACAAAGCAGAAAGCCTGGATTGTTATTCTGGTTGCACATCTGTAGTTAAAATCTGAAGCAAGAGCAAAGAGGAGAGGTGTGGTCACACCCAGAAACTCCCAGTGCTGGAAGTAGAACCCCAGTTCTTGGGGGCTTCCATCAGGCAGCAGCTTTTCCTCAGCAAGGGGAGAACAGGGAATTTTTTGTCATATGGAATGGGAGACTGTATTGACCAGATCAATTGAACGTGCCAATAATCACAATCGGGTGAAGTCTTCATCAATTCTGTTTTCTACAGATTTAGTCAATGCCATTTTTTACTTCCATTCGACACAGAATCTTTGGCTTTCTTCCTGTTTTTCTAAAAACCCTCGTCAATAACCTTTCCTGGGAGTTTGTCTCAGCAGCATCTTTGAATGACTCATCTCTGCATTAATTCAACAGTCCAGTTCTTAACCCTGCAAGGCGCCAAGTCAGCATAAACAATGACCATGCCCCTTAAATCATTCTTCATAACGATCTCTTTGGTCAAGAATTTAATGTCTGTACTTGTCAATATTCAAGACAAGTTACCTTGGGCTCTGTCAGGGAAAAAAAAACAACCTCTAAAAGCAGCTGATGCTTGGTGAAACAGTCACCTTGCAAGGAAGGAAGTGCATACCCTTCTCTGTATCCACAATAAGCAAGCAAATGATTTTTTTCCAAGTTGGAATCTTTGGCTCTTACATATTTATTGGTTAGACTTGGGAGTTTGGGCTTCTTGCATCGTGAACTGTATTTATTTCAGCTGGAATCTGTTAATCCACCTTTTCCTCGTGTGTTTCCTCCCCACAGGGTTTTGCACAGAGTTTCCTCCGGAGGATGTCCCCCCGAAGTTCCATCCCTGGCTGCGGCGTCACTTTCGAGATAGTTTCAAACATTCCAGAGGTGAGTGAGAGAAGTCAAGAGTGCCTCAGATTGGCCAAGAGCCTCTTCATTTTGTGCTTTCTCCCATCATTTTGAGTGTGCTGGCACTTGCTGCTGCCAGCATAAACTGTGGTTTGTAAAAGATGGAGCCTGTTCCTTTACACACGCTGTGACTTCAGCAGCAACCTCTGTCTGATCAGTGTCACTGTGGATTTTGTTGAGTGAGCATCTATTTGCTCAGGTCCTTGAGGAGGCAGTTGGAAGAGAGAGGAGGGGGAAGAAGAGGGAGGAGAAAGGCGCAGGTGAAGTGCCTGCCGCGGGGAGCACGAGAACCCGTGGAAAAAAAAAATAACAAAGTGGCTTTTTCTCAGTAATGTCTTTATGCAACTCTTGATTCCTGAGCATATTCCCAGTTAGATGCTAATCCTTTCCTTCCAAAGAGATGCTCTATCAGAGCACTTGTGAAAACATTAACACATGAAGAGCCAGAACTCTGATTGCTGCCTGGCTCTTTCATGCTTCTGCTGCATTTTGCACTCTATGTTGAAATGCTTCTCAAGCAATATTCTATTTTTTTTTCCTTCTTGCAGCTCACTTGAAATTTTGTTTTCCTCTCAGGTTAGATAATGCCCCAAATGTGCTCAAGCGCTTTTTAATTACAAAATATTCTGAATGCAGCCCTTTTGCTAATTAATGGCGATGTCTCGCTGTGAGACTCTCAGAAAGAACCCAAAAAACCTCAGAACAATAACCTCGTACAGCTTGAGATGTCTGTGACAGTGGCAGGAGCACCTGTGCAGGTTGCATGGCACCACAAAGTGTTTATTTGGATCAGAGTCTTAGGTTGGGTATTAGGCTGAAATTTAGAATAGATATTAGGAAGAAATTTAGAAGAGATATTAGGAAGAAATCCTTTTCTCCAAGGGTGGTGAGGCAGTGACTGCCCAGAGAGGTTCTGGACTCCCCATCCATGGAAATGTCAAAGGCCAGGTTGGACAGAGCTTTGAGCAACCTGGGATGGTGGAAAGTGTTCCTGCCTGTGGCAGGGGTGGAATGGGATGAGTTTTAAGGTCTCTTCCAACCCAAATTATTCCCTGATTCTCATCTGCCCCTGCGATAAGGACAAACTATGCCGAACTGGTGCCGTGTGGTTCAAAAACGCGTTTTCTCCGGGAGCGATGTGGGAGATTTTGGGTTTATTCTAGAATGCTGCCCTCTCTTTTTTGCCTCCTCAGGATGCTCAAGGGGCTGAGGAGCGGGAGGCACTGGCCAGGATGGCAGCAAACGTGGAAGATGCAGCTTCAGCTGACTCTGAAGCCTACATTGAGAAGTACCTGCGGAGCGTCCTGGCCGTGGAGAACATCCTCACCCTGGACCGGCTGCGCCAGGTCTGGCTGCAGGGCTGCAGGCAGGGAGTGCCCTGAGGGCAGTGTGTGCACACACAAACTACCAAAGAACCCCCAAACCCAGCCCAGGGCACGCCTCAGCCTCCCAAAGTGGGCCTGTGGCAAAGATCCAGGGAAGTGGAGATGTCCTGGCTCAGCTCCAGCACGGATGGGGCTGGGAGTTCCCTGCTCAGGGCACAGTTCTGGGGTGCTTGGTTTGGTTTTAAATCTGTTCGTTGCTATTTCTGGTTCAGGAAAAAGAGTTGTGTGGCCTTAGCTTTTGCTTTCTGAAGCTTTAGCAGTAGTTTCTGCAATTGCCAGTAGAATTTTTGTCATTTTGCCCACATTCTACTTTGAATTCACCAAAGCCATCCTGCCAATAAAAGGACATTGATTGGGTTAATTTTAAGTACTATAACTTGATCTGTTTACCAGGAAAAATACAGGGGAGAAAAGCATTTATTGAAAATTGTTCTCCTGGATATAAATTATGCAAGCACAAAGAGGAAAGTTATGCAAAACAAGCTGGAGCTTGTGCCTGCCCACTATAAATTCATGGGAAAGTGTGATGCACTTTAAATATTGAAAGCAAGTTCCCTGTCATTTATAATTAGTTTAAAGGATTAAAATAGGAGCTCAGCTAGGAAAGAGAGTCTTAGTCTTTGCATCTCTGTCATCTCCTCGAATCAAGACAAGCTGCAAAATCCTCCACGTGCCAATCAGCAAAATACCAGATGTTAAAATGTATCCATTCATAATTTCAGCCGTGTAAACTTCGCAGACCGCAGCCTGTGCCACAAGGCAGCTTAGAAACATTTTGCTTGTGTAGACAAAGCTATCCTGGGACAATCAGAGCTTCAATTCTTGCCAAATACACTTATTTTTCTTTTTTTTTGCTCTCTGTGGCTGCCAGGAAGTTGCTGTAAAGGAGCAGCTGATGGGAAAAGGAAAACTCTACCGCCGGAGCCTGAGCTCCCCCAACGTGAATCGGGTGAGTTTTCTCTGCCAGCATCTCCAGCAGCTCCAGCTCTTCATTCTCAGGTCCTGGAGTCATGGAACAGAGCAGTGAATTTCCTTCTTTTTGACCCCTCTGTGCTATTTTTCCTTTTTTTTTTTTCTGAACACTGGAGATTTTTCATTTCCTTTGCAAGTTCAAGGGGTTGGGTTTTTTCCCCTCTTTTTCTTTAGAAGATTTGAAAGCAAATTACAAGTATATGCTGAACATAAGCTTTGTACCAGTGTTGTGCATAAGAAAAATGAGACTTATGCTGCCCAAAGTTTGGAAAGAACTCATTTGATAGAACTGGTAATCAAACTAGTGTCAAATTCTGGCTCCTCCCAGGTCAAGAATTAGATTTGCACCTTTAATTTCTTGGATTTTGATTCTGATTTAACCACAACACTGTTTCTTTTCAGCCTTACTAGTCAAGAGGCACCGTTATGAATTTTTTTAAAGCTCTTGTTAAGAAATAATTCTGCTTCTTTTAACTCCTCCAGCTTTCTGCAAGCCGCCAGGATTTAGCTCCCCCTTATAACCTGAGCAGTAACAGGGTGAGTATCTGCAGATCTCCTGGGGAAAACTGAGGAAAAAAAAGGGAATTACTCTACTCTGCCAGTGATTAGGAGCATAAATGGGAAAAATATCTGTGAAAAACGGGCCATCCCCATGTGCTCCTGGGATGCTTGGGACAGAAATAGGTTTGGATGTGCTGCTCTGGACCTGTCTGGGGAAATTCCCAGGTCTTGTCCCAGCCCCCATGGGATGCTCAGGAGAATTGTCCAGCTTTAGAGCTCTTCCAGAGTCTTCACCTGGCTGGAGGGAAAAATTCTGGGAGAAAGGAAGAGATTTAGGTCTGTATGTCAGTTCAAGTCCACCTCTAGACAGAATAAAAGCTGTGAAGAAATCCCTGACCTCCCAGTGCTCCTAAATTTGTGCTGGGTGATCATTCAGCCCATTTCACTCCTTAAAAACACCAGCATAGACCCCAAAACCATTTCTTTAAAAGGCGAAAAATTAAATTTAATCTTATTTTCCAAATCCTAGATCAACTGAAGGATCTCCTCCTGATAGATATTCTGCCCAGCAAGTGTGGAGTCATTTTGAGGGGGAGAATCTGGTGGTGACAAGGCATTTTAATGCATAATGCAGTTGCACAGAATAATAGAATTTTGATGTAGTGCTCCAGCATTGGCTGCTAAATCTGCTACATCTGATCCATGGAGAGAATGCTAAAATATGTGCAGGTGATAAAGTGTTTGTAGCAACTTCTATTCAGAGAGAGCTGTGGGGTGTTTCAATACTGTAAGATTTTTTTAAAGCAAAAAATTAAAGGTTAGGATTCTTAATGATTTCTGTTTTTCTCCTCCCTTCCCCTCGATGATTTCTCTCATTGCATGTTTCAGAGTCCAAAGGTCCCAGCAGAGGTAATGCATTAGGTCCACCTAATGAGTGGGATAATAATTTTATCTCACTATAAAGTTGATTTTGCTCACTCAAACGCTTTCATTTCCTGCTTTGAAGATGCTGCTGGTGGTGCCTCATTTGCATAGCACAGAGCAAACGAGTTTTTCCATTGAAATCCTGTCATTAATGCAGCGTGAACTGGTACAAAGCAGAGAACTTTTCTCCTTGGGTGCATCTTGATGGGTTCTTACAGAGCTGGAGCTGTTTAGTGCCATTTCTCACAGATTTTTGGGCAGGGTGAAGTCATTTCAGAAATAACCCCCTCTCAGCTGAAGAAAAAATAGACATGAAAGCAAGAAAATATCTAAATATCTGCCAGTGAATATTAGCCTGGAGATGAGATGAACATTGAGATTTCCTCTGAAATCTTGCTCAGGCTTTCTGGCTTTTATAGTTCAGCGTGAGCAACTCTTGATTTCTGTGAACAAATGACTTTAAATAATAACTGGGCCAATGGAAAACGTGCTTTTCCTTAGTCTTGTGTTAGTGCTCTCAGAGGAATGATCCCCCTTCCCAAGCTTTGGTTAACTGGAATTACTGGCAGTGGTTCGCATGAGGTTTTGCAGCTCTTGGCCGTGGCTGTAGTTGCTGACGGAGACTCTGTGCTGCAGGAATGTGGAGCTGAGGTGCTGCAGCTGCTCCCTTTGCTTGTAGTGAGCTTCAATCCAAGGCACTTGTTCCTCAGGACATGGAGGTGTGACCTCCCCAGCTGGGAATTCCTGGGTTTGAATGGATCTCTGGTTCCAGGCCACGTTGGACAGGGCTTGGCACAGCCTGGCTTTGTGTGGCAGGGAGGTGGAATTAGGTGACCTTTAAACCCTCCCAACCCAAACTCTTCTGTCATGCAACGATCCAGTTTCCAATAGGAAGGTGAGGAAAAGCTTTAGCGATCCCAAAGAAATATTTAACAAATCCTTAAATGTCCCTGTAGCGCACAGACATCACAAAGCTCCCTGGTGAGAGCAGTCCTGTCCCTTTTAGCATAAAGGACCTGAGATAGGCAAAGTTTTGGTTAAGCTGGATGTCTTTGTCCTTTGATGAGAAATTTGGTGGCAAAGAAGTCTTCTCCAGCAGTAATGGCTTGCTATTTTATTGTCATTTTACCAGGAATTGGGTGTTGTTTATTATAATAAGCCAATCCCAAACAAGTGATTTACTGTAAACAGGAAACAGCAGTCACAGGACAGTAACAACACCTGAACTGGGCGCAGAATATTGATGGAAGCCCTTGGCACATTCCAGAATATTCCTTTCCTTAACTTTGATTCCATTACTTTATTTCTCTCCTCTAATTGTTATTCCTTGCATCCCTGCTGCCTTTACCGTGTGGATTTTTAGCTTTGTGGGAAGGGCTTCTGAGTTTCATTCCTCATCGTCAAGCACCATCCGTGCTGGTAAAGTTTGGAATGTGGATGCTGCTCCATTCTCCAGCACTCAGAAGAGCCAGGGCTCATTCCCCCTTTGGAGGAAAAAAAAAAAAAAAGAGTATTAAACAAATAAACAAGAATATTATATGAGCTAAAATAAGAACTAAAGGTGGTGTCAATGCAACTACAACAGGCAGCTCAGGAATTTCAAGAATTAGGGCATGGATTCATCTTGCAGCCTTTGGTAGTAAAAACATGGATGGGTGGTCACATCCTCCTGAAGAGCTGGAAAAGTCCTTCTCCAGGACTGGAGCAGAGGTGTGGGATTGGCACATTTTGTGGGAAAAAAACCACCTGAAAGAATATCCCAGTGTGCTGACAGCATAGAGAGATTCCAGGGAGCAGGATGCCTCTCACACTGAGCTGTGCATTCCTGGGAAATATTTAAGTCACCACTGGGAATTTTTAATTTCTGGATTTACTTCAGAAGAGTTTTATGGACTTTTAGATCGTCAGCAGGACTGCACGTGGCCTCACCTCCAGGTTCTGTCTGCTTAAATGAGAAAAAGGCAATTTTTACTCCTGTTACCACTGCAGATGTGGGTAGGGGAGAGTGAGATGAGTTTGATTTCTCCTTGCACATCAGGTGATGCAGGGGTATTGAGTGTCTTAGTCTTGATATCAGGTACAGGGGGTGAACTTTCATGTTCAAAGGGGGCTTTTGTTGGAAATTTAATTTAATTCAGTTGGATGCTGAATTTAAAAATTGAGTTGACTGAACTGGATGAATCAGAGGCACTTCTGAGATGTTTTACAGATGTTTTACAGATCAGACCAGTTCACATATTGATGAAAAATACCATGAGTTGCTCTTCAAACACCTCTGACAAGAACCATTTTGTCTTGGACAGTTGTCCTTCCTTTCCCAAAGGCCCAGTATTAGTGGCTCAAAATCCAAATAAGACAAGATGGTGCCATTCAACCTTCAGGTTTTTCTGGGAAGGTTTTTTCAGCAAATTGCCACGTAGGTTGAACTTGAATAATCCTGCTGTTCATGAGAACAAGTGCCTTTTGTCCCAGCTGTGTGTCCCAGCTGTTTGCTTGTATTCCAGTGCTCCATGGTCACCTTTTCCTAAGCCTTTTCTGAACTGCTGAAATAATAAAACACAAGAACTATTCATTTCTCTTACCCAGTGGCTGCATTTTAATGGTCTGTCAACTTCAAGGAAAGATTTGTCAGGTAAAGCCTTCAGATGACTTAGGTAGTGATCATCCCTACCTGCCCTAAAGGTTTTGTGCATGAAATAAATCCCCTGGGGTTTTTTCACGGAGGATGTGTGAAAGAAGGGAAGGCAGAGGAGGAGAAGGTGTTATAAAAATAAACCACTTCATGAACAGCTCTGCATTAAAACACATCAAGGGACGTGCATTCTTCTGGTGGCTACTTTGATTTGTCAAATTAAATCACTTGACCTCTGTTTGGTCACTTGGCAGAGAGCAAATATATTCATGAAAGGATGACTCCTCTGGGCAAATGATTTATAAGCTTCCTCTCTTTCTCTCACCACCCTTCTTGAGAGGGAAAAGATTCACAGCACTTAAATAATAATAATAAGAAGAATAGACTTGTAAAAAACTTGTAGTGGTGCAGTTGGTGAATGCACAAAGCAACACAGGAGAACGCTGGATGACTCCAGGTGGGAAACTTGGGAACTTCATCAAGTTAATGTAGTTAATAATTATTTTTATTTTAGTGAGGTTGACGTGGGTTATCTTTAAATCATTCATGAATTACCTTTTCCCTCTGCACAGCAGTTGACACTTCCAGTTGTCCCCAGCATTTTCTTTTCCAAATGTTTTCACCCTGTTGTCCTGATTAACCTGATTTTGATGGTTTGTTGTCATCTCGGAGTTGTGGGTCACAAATCTGACCTTCAGGCCAAAACTGTGATCTCTGCACTCTCTCCAAAGCAAGGGTAATTCAAAAACCCAACATGCCTTAAGTAACCAACCACACAAATCCTTTTCTCATTCCTGTTCTCAGGACCTTCACTTTATTTAGCCTGGCAAAATAGTTTAAGTTATTTAGAAAATGTAATCATCCACAGTACCAAGGCTGAAGCAAAATTTCTGAAAGATCCTGAGGAAAAAAAAGCCTTTTCCTACAGAAAAAGTCACCAAATGCTGCCATTCTTTCCATGCAGGATGAATATTCTTCTTACCTACTCCCATTTTTTTCAGCATTCCTCAAACAGGGCTAGAAAGTCAAGAGATTTGCCTGAAATAATTTTTCTCTTGGAACAGACAGTGAAGGGCACTCCTGACTCAACAGATCATGACTCAGAAAATTATTTAGTTGCTCTTTACCTGCACTGAGTCCCTGTTCTAGTAAGCTACAATACTCTCGAGTATTTGTAATATTCTTTCTATTTCTTCTTTTTCTTTGGTCTCCAAAATTACTTGGCTCAAAATGTGTCACCTTGATCCACTTGTCTTTAAGAGGATCAACATCTCAATATCCAAAAGGATCACTAATCAAGCTTTATATTCTCCAAAAATGAAGTTTTCAGTTGCTCTTCACTCTCCCACAGCTCTTTTTCCTGATCCAATGCCAACATCTACCAGGCTGATGGCACACTAGGCCAGGAGACAACAAAACCAGTATTTCAAGGTTATTTTGAGTCTTGTGCTGTTTGGTTTGGGTATTCCATTTTTTATTAATCTCTGCACATGATAAGGCCACCTGAGAGAAATCTGCACTAATAGTAACACGAAAGCCAAAAAAAAAGAGTTTGGGGATGAGGAATAGGAAAGATGGTCTCATGGAAGCATTTTTGTGGAATTTTCCATCCTCAGACGTGGCTCTTGGGACGTGTGTAAGACATGAATGAGTTGCAGGTCAAAGATGATGCTGGAATTGGAGGGTTAAGGCATGGGCAGAGCAGGAGGCTTTCCAGAAGGGCTTTAACACCAAAGTCCTCAAAAACAGCAGACTAAACAAACCCCTGCTGCTCCCAGCTTGACTTTGAGGATGCCTCAGTGACCTCAGACATCCATCAGTTATCCCAAATTTGTCTTCCCAGCTGCAGCACTGTCTGTACCTGGGGCAGGAGGGCTGAGGACAGGTCCTGCTTTGCCCAAGTGAGGTTACTTGCTATTCAAAGCAGGAGAGCTTCCCTGGGACTGACTTATAGATCCAAATGGAAATGATTCTTGCCCTGGGCTGCTCACCATGACCTTCAACCCGTTGGAGAAATCCATTCCTCCTATCCTGGCTTATTTATTATTTGTGAAACATTCATGACTTCAAGTTCCAGTTAAGATTAGTTGGGCTGCCTTCATTTTTATGTTGAAGGTCAGATTAATTCCTTGCATCCAACAGTGGGGAGCTTGTTGAAAAAGCAGATTTCCCCCCTCTTCCTCCAGGAAAAAACACATGAAAATTATGGTCTGGGATGCAGCAGGTCCTTCCATCCTTTGCAACTCCTGCACCATTTTACTGTGAAAACATTTCTCTTCCTGTTACATCTTTTATAACACAAACAAAATTCAGGTGCACAATAAAATCCAGATTTTGCACCAGCCATTGCAAAACTCTTTGCAAAAGAGAACATGGGATTGGACTTCACCTTTTATCAGTTTGGTTGCACCATCCTGCCCTTGCAACCTCTGATTGTGGAAAGGTGAAGCTTTGCAAGCTCGTCCTGAGAACATTTTTGCCACCTGAACAGGACAACACTTTCACACAAGATCCTGAGACTTCTTGAAGAGTCTGAGACTGGACTTTCTTTGACCCATAGGCTCATAAATGGGTATTGAGTTGCCTTCAGGTCTCCTATAAATTAAGTAAATGAGAAGGAGCTGCTTTTGCAATGTGCTTTTGCACGTGTCCCTCCCTCAGACATTTTCAGCACAACCCCATGGAATTTTGGTCTCCCTTCCAGCTCTGCACACTCAGTTTGGGTGAAGCAAAACCAAGCCCTGTCCTGCATCCACATGAAACTTCCAGCACAGACACACCCTGGCCAGTCACTTGGAATAATCATTGCAGATGAATTTATAAATGATTTTACCTAGCAAGATGAGGGAATTAATAAAAAATGGGTTTTGACACAGATTCTTGACACTGGCACGGTGATGTGAAGCAGCGGCCTGGGGTTTCTCTCTGTTAGAGAGGCTTTGTCACTGAGCCAGATTCTGGCTGTGAGTTTGAGAGGAAAGTTCCAAAACCACAGTGGAATTTGTAAAAGGCAGAGAAGTCACCCCTCGTGTGCAGAATGGTGTGTGGGATCCATGGGAAAACCCAACCACAGAGCCCTGGGATCTTGGGAAGGCAGAGGAGCTGCTCTTTCCTCTGTCACTGTTTCTTCCTCATCTGCATCAGGCTCTTGTAGGGCTGAAAATAATCTTGTTTCATCTTCAAAACCTGTGTCAAAACCCTGACCTGTCCTAATCTTTTCTGTGGCTCCTGCTATCCATAGCTTGGATATTCCAATCCACAGCTTGGATATTCCAGCTTTCTCTTTCCCAGGCTGTCAGAAAACTTTGCAGTGCCACAGTTGCTTCCTCTTGATCAGATCAACTCCTCCTTTCTCTGACTCCAGGCACAAACATCCAACCTTCAGACCTTGTATTTCTTGTCTTGTTTAAAGCTCTGTCCTCACCCTTTCTCCTGAGTAGATACACAAAATATTTGGGAATTCTGGGCAGGCAGCACCGTATTATTTTCACCTGGTTGTGAAAATACTCAGCTTCCAAAACACAGCAGCACGAGTGAGTGAAATCTTACAGCTGTGAGGTCTGGGAACAAACTTTCTCTGTGCCTTTACGCTGAGGGTGCTCGTCTTTGCAGGGCTGGGTCTGCCACCTAAAAGCACCTCTGGGGGAAGGGTTTTTCCTCAACTCTGGCACTCTGAGCTTGGCAGAGGGTGTGTGCAGGGTGTGTCAGGATTGCTGTGCTCCTGCTGCTGTCCTCACCTGGAAAAACACCATTTTTTTCCCCCTCTAGGGTCGATGGGAGAGTCAGCAAGATGTGTCCCAAGGTGCCACAAACTCCAGTAGAGGCGTTAGTCCATCTCGTACCTCCCTGCCGAGCCCTGGGCAGCAAAACCACTCTCCTGATCCAGGTAAGGGTTCTTCTTCAGCTCAGAAAACTCTCCTGATCCAGATATGGGCTCTTCTTCAGCTCAGAAAACTCTCCTGATCCAGGAATGGGCTCTCTTACAGCTCAGGGAACTTCCTAAGTGTGGGATGAAGTCACTGCAGCTCCTGAGTGTCACAGAAAGTCAGAGAGTGTTTTCCCTTTGGGTGATTCTTTGACCACAGAAGTCATCTAAGACTAAAAAGAAGCTTTTTTAAAAATTTTTGTAGAGAGTTTTTTGGGTCAGCTTTGGGGGTTTTTTTCCGCCTTTCTCCAAAGAATAACTCTATTTTCATATATTAATATTTTTACTTCCGACAGGTATTGGTAGCCTGGCTGCTTCCTACCTGAATCCTGTCAAGTCCTTCGTGCCTCAGATGCCAAAGCTGCTGAAGTCCCTGTTCCCTGTTCGAGATGAGAAAAAGGGCAGGCAGAGCTCTCCCCTTGCACAGCAGGTAAAGCACTAAATCACCCACAAAATCCAATATTGGTGAGTGCTGCTGGGCTTGCTGGCAGAGAGCTGTTGTATAAAAGTTGTTTGCAGAGCAAACCGAGCTTTTAGGCACAGCAGAGCCTCGTGATCCATTTCCCCTCCATCCTGTCCAGGGGTAGTGGAGCTGCTGGAACTCACTGACAACACACACTCAGCCCACTTGGCTTTTTACAGGTGCCAGCTCCACTCCC
The DNA here is from genome assembly GCA_008694505.1 of Cyanoderma ruficeps. Lineage (NCBI taxonomy): Eukaryota > Metazoa > Chordata > Aves > Passeriformes > Timaliidae > Cyanoderma > Cyanoderma ruficeps. The sequence goes on from VZDJ01006028.1 coordinate 21,189,413, forward strand.
AGGCTGATTTATGGGCCTCCCACTCGCAGCAGCAACGGTGAAATTTATGGAGGGCACTTAGTGTTGTTTGTGTATTGCCAGGAGGAAAATGTAATTCTATTTTTAATTCCTTCTTTCATATCCCGTCTCCTCCCACCCCTCGCCCCAGCTCGTGTTACTTTTTCCCATCTTTTCCTGTGTACTCGGGGCAGTTGCTTTTGTTCATTCTTACCTATTTGAATTTGAATTCCTTGCTTTTTCTTCTTATTTGGATGTTGTGCTGCAAAGCTCCCACCTGCTCCAGGTGTGGCTTCTGTGCTCTGAGCAGATGCACGGTCAAGCTGACTGAAAAAAACATTTCTGTCTTAAAAAAAAACAAACAGATGAAATAGAGAATCCCATTGTAAATCATAGAATCTCCTTTATTTGTGAGGCTGTAATTTATTTATAAGGGAATATTTCCCTCTAGAGTAAATTTTGAAGGTTTAACAAACGGCTGTGGAGATGAATCTGGATCCAGACCTCGTGTGACAGTTTTTGGGAGCTCCTTCTGCCCATGCTGGCTCTGCTCTCACCTTCTTCCTTTGCCTGGAGTCCTGAAAACTCATCACTGATTAACTCAGACTTTTCCTTACCTCTTGCCATGCAGCCAAACATTTTAAAGAATATCTTCCTCAAAACAAACCCTAAAATCCCTGAATAACTCTTTTTGTTGTGTGTGTGGATGAATCCAGGTATCCTGTTTGCTACAACTAAACTTGCTGTGACAAGAACATCCCAGGAGTACAGGAAGTTGTTTTGGCATAATAACAATACAGTAAAATGTTAAATACATGGAGCAAAAATAAATCTACTAACACTTCAATATTTTTGAAATTATTTCTGGCAAGTGTAGCACAAATAAGAATGAAGCAGTTTTAAAATATTTTTACCTTGATTGGGGATTCATTTTACGTTTTCACGTTGCCTTTTGCTTGGTGTTGAGGCTTTGAATTGTACAAACCTCCTCATCTATGAACTGTAGAGAATTAAAATGAAGGTGGTGACTTTCTTTAAAGGTATTTGGGTATGGAAAGATGCAAATAGGTGCTCTTACAATTGCAGTGAGAGCCTTTCACACCTTCTTGAATCCTCAGTGAATCAGTGAGAGCTGAGAGGAGAAACGAGGCCTAATTTCCTGCCTCTAGTCTAACCACCTGTTCCCACTCCTTTCCTGTTCAAGATCAGTTGTGGATGATTTGTCTAGAAATCAAGTTTTAAACTACAGGGGCATCTCTTTAATGAGATTTTAGTTTATGTTATGGATTACTAGGGAAAGTCAACCAGGTCATGATCTCAACGATTTTGAATAGGAGGGGAAATGCTATTAATCCTTTGTTTTTTAAAAAATAAGAGGAGCATGTGATGCTTCAAAGCTTGCACTGGAGAGCAGCCCAGGGTTTCCACAACCAGTGGATCTGTGTAATATAATGAAATGTTAGAATTATTCTCTACTTTCAGGTTCTGCAGTGGAACAAATCAGCTGTATTGGAAATGCACCTCCCTGGTTCGAGAGGTTTTACAAATTCCTTGCAGCTCCATCCGTAGGGAAATGGGAATCATGGAATATCCTGAGGTGGAGAGATCCACAAGGATCATTGATCCAAGCCCTGGCCCTGCAGAGACACCCCAACAATCCCACCCTGTCCCTGAGAGCGTTGTCCAAACATTCCTGGAGTTTTGGGAGGTTTGGGAATGTCACCATTCCCTGGGGAGCTGTTCCAGTGCCTGACACCCTCTGGGGAAAGAACCTTTTCCTAATCCCAACTTAAGGAAAGGTGCACAGAAGAGAGAGGACTAAAAACTAAAGCAACTGCCCCAGAATCAGCTCCAGCTTCTTCTGTGCAGCACAGAAAATCAAGAGGTGCCTTTGAAGCAAGTCTGGCTTTTGGAGATCATAAATATCCCATCCCATAATCTCCTGTGCTGCTGCTTTCTGATGGCCTGAGGATGCAAATGTGGGCAGAGGAGTTGAGCTGGAGGCGGTGATGGATGGCTGAGGTGATGCCTTGGGAAGGCTGACCTGGAACAGAGACTGGGCAGAGCTAAGAGAATAAAGTAGATATTTATTAAAAGGCCTTAAAGGATACACCTTGGGCAGGACAAGAGCCTGGCCAGGGCTACAACCAGGGTGGACCCAAAATGGTCACAAAATGGATGACCAGTCACGAGGTCTCACACTTTTATGAGTTTTGGTCCATTTGCATATTGAGGGTTAATTGTCCAATTACATCTTCGGGTTATGAAGTCTCATCCTTCCTGTTTTCTCTCTTCAGTCCACTGTTGGTTTTTGCTTTTGGGCTGCAAAACTTTTAACCATTGTCCTTGGTCTCTGGCAGGAAAAGGATTTGTTTTGTCTGCCTACTCTGTGAAGAGAGCTCACTAACACTTAACTTGAGGCTCAGAACCACACACCTGGGCAGCACAGAATCTGAAAAGAACATGAAAGCAAAAACTTCAGGCATCAGAGGGACACAGGGGGCTTGGGGGGGTCACTGCCAGCCCATCAGCTTCAGTGCCTCATCGCTTACCTGCCAGGAATTCCTGTGGAGCTGGAGAAACTGCGCCATGGAAGGGACACAAAAGTGATTTTTCTGAGCATCAGGGAATACAGAACAGCACCTCGAGGTCTGTGGGAGAAGGAAGTGTCAGTGCACAGTGGCAGGGAGCATAAATGAACGTGCAAGGTGGGAGAAGTGGGTGGTAAACTGAAAACTGTAAGGGAGAGGCAAAGCCTAAAGGACTTTTTGGCTTTAATTGCAGAGGAATCTGACCCTTGACTAAGAGCTGCTGGAGTTTTGTTGCTGTAAAGAACAGTTTGGGAGAGCAAGGTTCAGGGATAGAAATGACAAAGGGGATGGAAGGATCTGAATCATCCTTTCCTGGGCTGGAAGCTGAGGTATGAGGAGATTCAGGTTGGATTTTGGGTAAAGGTTCTTCCCCCAGAGGGTTGTGAGGCATTGAAGGGGCTCTCCAGGGAATGGTGACATTCCCAAAGCTGCCAGAGCTCCAGGAGTGTTTGGACAGTGCTCTCAGGGTGGGATTGTTGGGGTGTCTGTGCAGGGCCAGGAGTTGGACTGGGTGATCCTTGTGGATCCCTTACAGCTCAGGATATTCCATGATTCCATGAAAAGCAAATTTCCGAAGGAGCAGGAGTGAACCTTTTTCCAGGTTTGGAGTTGAAGTTCACCATGACTGTTCCAAGTGGGTGTGGTGCCAAATCTCTGAACCTGTGCTGGTAAAAAAGGAGATCAGTTCTGATCAGTCACGATAAAAATACACTTTTAAAATTATTTTAGCAGCTTTTCTATTTTAGCCCTGCCTGTTGCTTAGAGTGGCATCAACATTAAAGCAAGCACAAAATTACCTTTACAAAGTGATCTTCCCTTGTTTAGAGTGGTTGCTTGAGCTTCAAAAAAAAAAAAATTAAAAAAAAATAAATAAAGGCAGAGACATCCCAGTCAAGGTGGTGGCAGTGAACAAAATTGCTGTCTTTGACCTTCTGCTGCAAGTTTAGTAACTAATCTGGAGAATAATGAACCGCAATTAATGAAATCTGCTCTCGTATTCAAGTGTGTTTCTCAGACAGCACATAAAATAATTGAAAGAACTTCCTGCTCTCTAATTAGTTAGATTGAATTAATTTGGCATAATAGGATTCTTTATGTAACTCGCAGAACGGCTTCCGATGAAGCTGTTTATGTACCTAAAAGATTGGGTTCTGATGAAGCTGTTTATGTACTTTAAAGTTAGAAAATGCCTATTTTCTCCTTTATCTGGTGCCTTCAAATTAATTGCCAGTAGTCTGTAAATAAATAAAAAAAAAAAAAGGGCCAACAATTTAAATCCTTCTCGGTGGCCGGAATTGCTTTTTATTTTCCCAACCTATTCTTGAAGAAGCTGAGAACCAGAGAGTACAAGATTTAGAGCCTTCTGACCCTCAGTGCTGATGGGGGAGAAGCTTAAAATCCTTGTGTAAAATATCCAGGTGGAGGCAGAAGCAGAGTTTCATCTGTCTGTGCTTAATTATATTATGTAGGAATTGAAACTCCTCCATTTTATTCCCATGCTGAGGCTTTCCCAGTGTGCACCAAGCAGAATTCCTGTTCTTTTTCCCTTGTGGCCCCGTGGCTCTGCAGGAGCAGCCTGTGTAATCACATTTCAGGGCATCACTGGGTGCTGACATGAAAAATGGACATGTTCAATTCCAGCTTCTGGGTTTTTGGCATTGCTGTGGCAGAAGGAAACTCCTGTGGCAAATTTGGTGAGTGTGTTTCGGTCACCTTCCTATCCAAGAATCTTTTTTTGGATGTTCAGGTGTCTTTTTGTTAGCACGTGGCTTGAGAGAGAGATCTTGAGTCACAGATTTGTAAAAAAAAAAACAACCCAGAAAATATAAACTCTTTGAATTTCCATATAATTAATTTTTGCTTTATAGTGTAGCCACATGGAGAGGACAGCTGTCACTTCTTTCCCTTTCACCTTCTAATGCAGACATAGAAATTAATCTTAAAAACGAATGGAATGCAGTTAATGAAAGGCTTTCTAAATAGACAAAACCCCTTTTCTGGCAATCCATTAAAAAATAACAGTTTCATGGCTGGGCCTGGTGCACAGTATAATTGCTAGAACTGACATTCCTTAATCAAATGTAAATAATGTGGCCTCAGAGAACCTTCTTTAACATCTTGAAGGCTTTTTCTTCTTTTTTTTCAGAGTTTCAAGTGAGAAATCATTTGGATGCCACAATCAGCAGAGCTCCACAGCAGAGCTCGTGTGTCTGCTTGTGACTCAGTTGTTGGTGTTTTGATTTCTTTCTGGGCTCAGTTTTCCCTGTCATCCTCAAATACAAATGGTTTTTGACGAGAATGAGTGTGGAAAATTGGCTTTGGAAGTTTTCAACCACTCGAATTTCTTTATAAGCCAACTTAAAAATGGGTATGAATGACTCTTTTAATCTGCCAGGACCTAAAAATGAAGTAATTTAGCTGCATAGGAAATGGTGTGGTTAATTTTGTATAAATTGTACCAGAAAGGGGGAATCCTGAAGTCTTGTTATGGGCTGAAACGTTCCACGTAGGGAATGTGGAATAAGAGGGGGTTGTTTGGGTTAATATTTAAATGCAGAGTGTATTTAGAGAAGAAAATGAGCAAACACCAAAAAACCCCCAACAAATTAACTTGTACTGGATTTCAGATCTTCTCGTGGAAGGCAGGAGATTTTATATTTGAGTGATTAATGACTTTGCCCTCAATTTTAAAATAATTTTCAAGAGGAATATTGTTGGAGGGATGGATTCTTTTTTTTTTCTTTTGGGCTATGGGAATTTGGAATTCTCCCTGCATTTCCCTGCATGCCTTGTTGAAGTGTTTTATCCTGAGTGCTCCAAACTGATTTTAAGTCTCTGTTTAATGAATTTAAATCTCTGTCCTGCTACTGAAGTTCCCAGCAGCTGCTGTTAAATAGTGATGGGACCATAACACTGTCAGTGAGAGAGTCCTTGGGCTCAGCCACTCCTGTCTGGGGGTGGGAAAGCAAAGAGAAGAGCAGTGGAAGTTTGGGATAATGTCCCTTTAGGATTGCATCAACCACACCTGGCATTCACAGGGCAGTTCTTGGCTGCACTGGCCTGATTTGTTCTCTTAAATGCCACTGAACTTTCTGCATATTGGTTGTTAATACTGAGGGATTTTCTTGCGAGTGACACGAAATCAAAGGCTTTGCACCGGAGTCATCAGTCACTGCTGCCCGAGGCATTTCACAAAGTGTTTAATGACACAGAAATACCAAATGTGTTTTGCTGAGCCCTTGGAAGAGGTGGCCATTATATACACGTGGAATATGTGGGATAAAAGAATGTTCATTCAGGATTAATGTTGGTGCCTCTGTAGCTGGGGAGAGACACACAAATGTGAATTCCTCCTCAAGCTCACTGGTGTGGCAGGGTGGGATCTCCTCTGGTCACCCCAGAGAATGTGCAAAGTGACCTCTGAGTGAGCAGAAAATGTGCACTCGTAGAGATCAAAGATTCATGGAATCACCCTGGAATCCTGGAATGGTTTGGGTTGGAAGGGACCCTAAAGCTTACCCAATTCCACCCTTCTGTCATGGGCAGGGACACCTTCCACCATCCCAGGCTGCTCCAAGCCTCATCCAACCTGGTCTTGGACACTTCCAAGGATCCAAGAGCAGCCACAGCTTCTCTGGCACCCTGTGCCAGGGCCCCCCCCACCCTCACAGGGAAGAATTTCTTCCCAATATCCCACCCAAATCTTCATTTTTTTTAGTTTGAAGCCATTTCCCCTTGTCCTGTCCCTCCATGCCTTGTCCCAAGTCCCTCTCCAGCTCTCCTGGAGCCCCTTTAGGCTCTGGAAGGGGCTCTGAGCTCTCCCTGGAGCTTTCCCCTCTCCAGGTGAGCACCCCCAGCTCTCCCAGCCTGGCTCCAGAGCAGAGGAGCTCCAGCCCTGGGAACATCTCCATGGTCTTCTCTGAATTTCCTCCAGCAGCTCCACGTCCTTCTGCAGTTGGCCCCAGGGCTGGAGGCAGCTCTGCAGGTGGGGTCTCACCTGAGAAGGGCAGAATCCCCCCCTCCCCTGCTGCCCAAACTGTGGGATGATCCCAGCACTTAGGGCATTCCTGGGATGTGAGTCCACCCACCTGGGGCATGTCCAGCTTCTTTATATCCTCACTCATCTCCCTGCACAGAGCAGCAGCTCTTAGGAGAAGACAATCGAGGATGCTTTAAAATGAAAAGCTTTCGTGTTCTCTCCCTCACCCTGTTTTTTGTCAGCTTGGCTGAAGAAATTCTGCCAGAAATCATCACTGTAAAAGGGTCGTGTTTTACCAGTGGATAAAGAGATGCGCTGAGTTTAGCAGCCACTATCTACAAACATTTAATGACAGAATTTGGCTCTGCATCCAGAAATATTTTTTCATCCAGCAGCGTCTTCCCAGATAGTCCCAACACTTTGTTTTCAGCGTGTTTTCCCCCCTCCCCAAGGAATTTGGCTGCGTTTCATCCCACAGATCTGGTGAGGTGGCCTCGTGCCCCCGTGAGGGTGTTCCTGCCCCTCTGCTTCTTGTCAGCACCAAGGCTGGGCAGGTGCCACCTCTCAGAATTGCTTTTTTCTCCCTGTTTTTCTAAACTTTGCTTGGCAAAGGTACTGTGGTTTGGAGATCTGTCATCCTTTCAGGAGGAGAACTTGATGAGGAGTGATTAAAGCCTAAAGGTTTTCTTTCTTTTGCTGTGTGACACCAACAGGGTTTTTAGGTTTTTGTGGATTTGCAGGCTATAAGACTGGAGGTTTTGGAGGGATAAAAAAACCCCAGACAAACATTTTTCTCTGTTTATTTGTTTTAAGGGGAGAAAAGGGAATCAAAGGAACTGAGAAATAGCTTTAAATACTTTTCCTTATTCCAATTCTGAGTGCTTATTTCTGGATAATAAGGCTGGACAAGTTTTATAAAACCTCAACTTTGCAGGGTTTCTTCATTGGTTTATTCTGATCCATCTGCTCCCTGGAGCCCCAGGTCCTGACTCAGTGAGGATCTCAAAATGCACAAACTTGTGCACTCAAAACAGAGCCAGTTTGCTCTGAACCCCATTCCAGTGGTGAATTTTCATTTAGGAGCAAGCAAAAACCCCTCCCTCTCCTGCTTCTTTTTATTGAACTGGAGCTTTAATGTCTTCAGAAAAATTATTTGGGTCCATGGTGACCCTGTTGGGCTTTTGTCCATTTTTTTGTCTTTTTATTTTCTACCTTGAAGCACCTTGGTTTTTTAATGCCTGGCAATCTCTGTATAAATAAAAGCTGTTCTTCTCTCCCATCTTTATTCCTCTGGAGGGTAAGATCAGTCATATTCCTGCTTCCCTGGGCTTAGAAGGGACACAGGAGAAGGTCCCTCCCTCACTCTTCAGCTGGAAGGTTTCAGTGCTTTAAACAAAGTTCTGGGAATCGCTTGTCTGGGAGCTGAGCACTGCCTGTGTGTTTGTACAGAAGGAATTCTCCAGTCCCTTGGAGAAAAAAAGGATAAAAGCAGGCAGCTCCCAAATGGTGTAATATATCTCCCTTAAGGAGCTCTTCCCCTCAAAGTCTGAACCTGCCCTTGCAGTGCATTATTTAACGGTGCTGAAGAGATTTTTCTGCCTTTTTCCTCCTCTCTCCTTCTCTTCCTGCTGCCCTTTTCTTGAGGTTCTCCACTGATCTGGTGGTTCCTTCCCTTCCTGTGTGACAGCCCAAGCTGACAGCACAACCTCAGATTTATATCAGGTGTCACAATGCTGCTGCTCGGGTCTCAGGAGAGGGATTATTTCAAATCTGCAACATAAAAACCTGAATATGGAGCAAGTGAGGGCCATTTATTGCCAGTGCCTGTGCATCCAGCCCCGTGCAGCAGTGGGAATGAATGTCCTCCTGGAAAAGGGGGTGCACAGACCTGGATTCTGCCTTCCTTTTTGTGTTAAAGCCAATAATGCTCAGATCCCAGCTGAATTTAGGGACTGGAAAAGCTGAAAGAGTCCTGGAGATCAAACCATAGATCCTTAAGGTTGGAAAAGGCCTCAAAGGTGATCAAGTCCAGCAATAACTCAGCACCATCCCCGTGGTCAGGACCAATCCATGTCCTCAATTCCCACATCCAGGTGGCTTTTGAGCACTTCCAGGGATCCAGGGGCAGCCTCAGCTTCTCTGGGAAACCTGTGCCAGGGCCTCCCCACCCTCACAGGGAACAATTCTATCCTGGTATCTAACCTAAATCTTTTTTTGCTTAAAACTATTCCCTCTGCCTGTGTAAAAAGCTATTTCTCCCTCTTTTTTTTTTTTTACAAACTCCATTTCAAGTACTGAAAGTCCGGTTTCGTTTTCCATCCTTTAGTGACAAAGGTTTGCTTAGGATCCCAAAATTTCAAATACAAGCTTTCACATTTACCAGTTTGGCCAGTACTTAATCCTTTCATTTGAATGATTCCCTTCATTTCCCTCTCCCCAGGCTGTCCCACGGATTATGGTTCAGGCAGCCACTCTGGATGCTGCAAGGATGAAACAGGTGAGCACATCCCAGGAAACAATTTTGATATTCACCTGCCAGAAGTGGCCAAAGCATCAGCTGCTTCAAACCTGGTGCACTTGTGCTGCTGCCTCTCTGTGAGACTGTGAGATTCTGCTGGGTGTTTTAGGTCCTGGTAAAAAATCTCATCTCCTATTTCTGGTTACACTTTGATATTTGAAAGCATTAGCAGATAATTAGCTGAAATTTAGCTGTTTTGCTGCTTTACAAGGGAAATTTCTGGGCTCTGACAGTGTCTGTAAGCAGGATAATTCTAAGTGTGGAGCTTAATTCCCCATTCTGCCATGGTATCATGGAAAAACTCTTGCTAAACTGGAGAGAAAATAGAGCCTGTGATCTCCCACTTTTCAGCAGAACTTCAGTCTCCTGAGCAGCACATCAGCTTCCTCCCACTGTGCTTTTATTGTCTTAAAAAACTGTGTTATCCAAAGGGAAAATGCAGAGAAAGAGCAAAGCTCCTGAGTCCACATGGACACCACCCTTGCCATAGGAAAAAAAACCAATCTGTTTTTAATCTGCTGGAATATTTAAAAATTTTTTTTATTACATTTCACTTAGCAATAGCAAGCTATTAGGTTCTGAAATTCTGGTAATCCAGTCAAATCCCTCTTTCTTCAAATGCTGCTTAAGTTTCCAGTGGAAAAGGCATTTTGGGAATAAGCTGAAAATCCTGTAGTTTGGGACACTCAACCACTAGAAGGAAGAAATCACAAAATTGTGAATAATAAACAAAAATGTTCACCTGACACAGGATTTGTTCAAATCTGCCCTTCTCCAACCTCTTTTTTCCCCTCTGCTTCCTATTAGCACTCTCCTCCCTCCCTCCTTCCCAAAGAGATTTAGAGACATCCTAATCTTTTAGAGTACATGTGCTGGCAAAAGATATTGATCTATCAGATTTAGTAAACTTTACAGCCAAGAAATACATCACTGAAATGGGCTGTTAATCTCACGAGGTGCAGTTAATTTCATCCTCTGGAAGTGCGAGGTGCTGGCGGCACTGAGGTGGGAATGGCATTTGGGAATGGGGACAGAAATGACAGTTTAGGTGCAGGGGGATGATTTATCCACCCGGAGAGTTAAGCCAGATAACTGTGAGAGACTTATGGATCACGGCTGGTTCCCATTCCCATATAAATCCTGCTGTTCAAACAGCAAATGACCATTCCTGTGGCATAAATAATTTCTCAGTAAATATTGGGGAGCGTATTTCTTGGGGTTGACACTTCCCTTATTAATGGAAGGAGTGAGCTGACAAAATCCTCCCACGCTGGCAGGGCTGACTTAGGATCAGCTTCCATCTTCTGGAGGTGGCAGTTACACAGGGATTGAGATAAGCTCAAAGCCTTGGTGCTTCCCAGAGGTCTGGTATCTGTGCTTTTAGCCCAGATATTTTGGGTAACAAGAGTTCCCTCTCCCCCTGTGTTTCAGATGAGCCAAGAGAAAGCAGCAAAGCAGCCACTGGAAACCGTGGTGCAGACGCCAGAGGTGGACAAGAGCCTGGAGAAGACACCCAAAGTGCCTTTGCAGCAGCCCACGGGGGACACCCAGGCCCAGGACTGCCAGGAGGGACCTCCCAGCCCCCTGAGTGAAGCCTCCAGTGGGTATTTTTCCCACAGTGTCTCCACAGCCACCCTCTCCGAGGCCCTGGCGGCGGGAAGCGACGCTGTGGCTCAGCCGGGAGGTCCAACACCTGCAGGGAGTGACTCTGCTGCTCCTGCCGGGGCCCAGGTCCCTTCTGACGTGCAGGGACACTCAGACAGGGCTTCTGAGAGCTCTGTGGCCACAAAGAGGGAGAATCCCCCCACCTTCAGCCTCCCAGGTGCTCCTGCCAGAGTGAGGGACAGCCCTGAAGTGAATGGGAAGTCTTGCACTTCTCCTTGTCCCGGCGAGCAGGGAAACGATGCCTCTGCAGCCACTGATGCAAAACCTTTTCTCTCTACCTCCACTCCGAAGGAGTCGATATCCAAACAATCAGTGGAGTCAGCAGGACCAGCCAGGAAAAAGGAAACATCTCCTGGGGCTTTGGAACTGGGGTTTCCCAAAGCTCATCCCGACCTGCCCAGCGCCGCAGCCTCCCCCTTCAAAATCCAGAAGGTGAAGACGTCGGAGCTGAGATCCTTCACAAGCATGCTGGGATCAGATCTCACGAGTTCCCTGGGCACGGAGGAGCAGCAGGAAGGAGAAAAGAGCACCCCCAGTGCCCGTGGACTGAACCACAACGGGTCAGAGACGGCAGAGGAAAAGCTGGAGGTGATTTCCGACTCTGAAGATGCCAACGAAATTCCCGAGTGGCTGAAAGAGGGAGAATATGTCACAGTTGGCACAAACAAGACGGGCACCGTCAGGTACATCGGGCCCACAGACTTCCAGGAAGGAACGTGGGTTGGTGTGGAGCTGGATTTGCCCTCAGGTAAAACATCCCCTGGATCAGGTGGGAAGCAGCTGGCGGGTCCCAGCTGGCAGAGCTTATCCTAAAGCTGCTTTTTGGGGAGGTTTATTACCCACCGTGGGGGTTTATTGCCCATTGCAGGAGGCATTTTGAAAAGGGAAATGTAAAAGGTCTTCCCCTGCTGTCATCTTTTTCCAAACCTGCTCTCATTCCCAGCCCCTTTGAGATGCCAACCATTCTGTGATCCCTGACTGTCCCTTTTCAGTCATTTCTCTGGCTCCTTACGCTGGAAATAGGAATCAGGATTCCTTTTCCATGCAGTTTGGTAAGCAGCAGCTGCAGGAGACAGGCCTTGTGTCCATAGGATTCTCTTCTGGGCTTCTGCTGTGGGGATAAGGGTGTTCAAAGCACAACAAGAGTTGTGGGATTCAGCTCCAAAGGACATTTAGGCTAAATCAAGTCTCTTAATAGGTATTAAGAGGTAATAGGATTTTATTTTAAAGTAAGCTTTAAAATTGCAAAAGACTGTTTCTATGTGTGTGTATATCTATATATATTTATATTCACACACATACACACCCCTGTATATGTGAAAAGCAGAGGGAAATAATCATCCACTGACCACCAGGTTATCCAGATAATTTGAGGTCTCTTTCACCATCTTATTTGTCATCCCTGCCTGACTCTTACCTGTGCAGCTGTGGAACTCCCAGAATTTAGGCTCTCCAGGATTTTTTTGGAAACCAGGGTGCAGTTCCTGGGGAGGCTGGTGCTGTTCCTGTGCTGTTGATGTGGGAATAGGGTGTCTCCAGCACAAGAGGAAAAAGGATGGCTGGGATTTGATCCCTGGTGGAGTCCAGACTTCCCCAAGCCCTTTCCTCTCCAGGAGCAGGCAGGACTGGGGGAAGTCAGGGAGTGTCAGTGGAGAGGTACAGCCACAGTGAGAGAATTTGGGGTTACCCAGGGCACATAAAACTCCTTATTCCAATCCTTTTAGCTAAGTGCAGCGTTCCCAGGCTGGGTGGTGAATCAGCACATCCCAGGGAGCCTCTGCTCCTCCCTGCTGCACATTTCCCTGGGGTTGGAGCAGTTCATCCAGCAGAACACTGTCCAGGATCCAGAGCTCCCAAATCTCCCTGTGCCCCATGTGCTCATCGGAGCTGAACTGGGCACTGACTTCCCAGCTGGTTTCAGAAAACTCTCTAGAGTTTTCCATCTTGGAAAGCAAACTGGAGATCTTGATCCTTTTGCAAGCTGTAGTAGTTCATCAGTCCTGGATTGGTGCCTTATTTAAAAAAATAAAAATATATTCACAGATTCCTTTCAGTTTTAGAAGGTCACCTTCCCTCTGTCAGCCTGCTCTAGTGCTGATTCTGTTTGCACATCCCACTAAGCAGCAACTTCCATGGAAAAGTCAGGAGATTCTTGGCTTGCTGAGGACTCAGCTGCTGATGTTGCTGGAATTTCTTTCCCCCCTTCTGTTTCCACAAGGATTAAGACCCTGATTTGTTGGAGCATATCTGGCTTCTGGCACATCTGGAGCTTCACGTGGGGAATGTGGTCACAAAGTAGGGTCTTTGTCACACTGGAAACAGGGATAGAACTCCAAGGACATGGAAATCCAAGTCCTGGCTGATGGTGGAAAGAAGGAATCACCCCAAAAGCCAAAGGGGTGACTTTATGTCATCTAAAGAGCTGTTGGATCTTTCTGTTTTCCCTTTATGGATGGGAGCAATCCCTGAACAGTGATCCTGAGAATTTTAAATGATATAAAATGAGAAATATAAAGGGTACAGTACCAGTGTAGAGAAATTATCCTTCCTGTTCTGTGGAGGCTTTATGACATGGCCAGAGTGACAATCCTCAACTTCAAACATCAGCTCAGAAAGCCAAAAGCTCATTTAAATGTCTGTTTTTCCTTCCTTCTTGGTACTTTGGCAGTGGAACCGATTATTTACCACTAATGGAGAAATTATAGAGCAAGTGGGAAGGAAGGACAAGGTGGAGTGTCCCATTCCGAGTCACTCTCCATGCCTTGCTGGGGTTCAGCAGGGAAATTTCACCTCCAGGGTGTATTTTTAGGGAACATTTGCTCTCCCTCTCAGCATTTTTCCCTTGCCTCCTTCTCTGGGTGCAATAGCACCGATTTGCACAGAATAAAACCCATTTGGCAGGAAAAAAAAACCCTTCCCTGTGAGGGCTGGCACAGGGTGCCTGGAGAAGCTGTGGCTGCCACATCCCTGGCAGTGCCCGAGGCCGGGTTGGAGCAACCTGGGACAGTGGGAGGTGGAACGGGGTGGGATTTAACCGCCCTTCCCATCCCAGAGCAGTCCGTCACCCCCTGATTCTCTTGTCCCAGGTAAGAACGACGGCTCCATCGGAGGGAAGCAGTATTTCAGGTGTAACCCGGGCTATGGATTGCTGGTGAAGCCGGGCAGGGTGAGGCGCGCCGCGGGCCCGGCGCGGCGCCGCAGCACCGGCCTGAGGCTGCAGGGGGCGGCGGGCGCGGAGAACAGGAGGAGCGGGAACTTCTCCGGCTCGGCCTCCAACCTGGCCTCCCTCACGGCCCTGGCGAAGTCGGAAGGAGGATCCACGCTGCGGCTGGAGAAGAGCCAGAAAAACGCCGAGAACAGGAAATCCTGGGCGAACTGAGAGATCCCAGCCCGGGAAACGCCCTGGGACGCGGCCGGGGGAGCCGGTGGCTTCGGGAAGGGGAACTGACCATCCCAACTTCCAGCTGGTGGCAAACACTAATGAAGGGTTTGTTCTCTCTGCTCTGGGTGATTGACACGATAATTCTTTGCCTCGTCGTGGTGCTGGATTCTTCGTTTCCTGTCCCAAGCCCTGATGCCTCCGGGGGCAACCGATGGCAGACAGGGTGGGCGCGCAGTGCTGGGTGGGTGTAATGAGCTCCCTCTCTTCCTCCTTCCAGAGGAAAATTGGTCAAACCACGGCACAGCTTCCCACAAAAGCCACAAAATCCTCCCCAGGCACCAGTGCTTCCCTCGAAGTGCAGGGCAATTCCTGAAGAAACCCCCCCCCAAAGTAACAGCTCTGTTGTAATTCCATGAGAGCTGTGTCAGTATGGTGTAATCCACCATGAAAAGGCAAGGTGGAAGTGATTCCAGGCGGGCAGAAAAGTGACAGTAGAACTTCATTTGGATAAAGAGCCCTCAAAGTCCCATTATTTAAAGAAGCAGCAGCCCTTCAGTTGTGTGGCTGGGACTAGTGCCTGTTTGGATCACTGCCCTGTTATCCCACTCTCCTGTGGAAAGTAGCGTGGTCTTCCCAGCTGGTTTGTTGGGAATGGGAGAAAGCCCATGGCCAGCTGTGGCCTGTTTTTGATTTTGGATCCATTTAATGTTTGCTCTCACCATGACAGGACCTCTCTCACTTGCCCTGTGAGTGGCAGGACCTTCTCCTTGGTTCCTCCCTGTGGGCCGAGAGAATTTTTCCAGAGGTGTTAACACTGAAGTGCTTCCCTGTTCCCACCCAGCCTTTGGAGACACTCAGAATTTTGCCAAGCAGGGGGTCTCTGCCCTCATAACAGGATCAATCCAGTCTATTTATTTTTTATTTATTCTTTTAAAACATGAAATGTTTGCGCTTTACAATCATCCCCCGCCCGGCGCTGCACAGAGGAGCTCTCCCAGCACCATCCCGAGCGCCGATCCAAAGAGGAGGTGCCTCTGTCGTCCCCAAAACCAGCCTCTTTCTTGGAAAGGGGGAGGTTTGGGTTGGCTTTTATAAAACTTGATTTTATTTGTGGCTGGTTTTTAGCTGCCTGTGGCACAGGGGACACGTCCCTGTCCGTGTGTCCATGCATGGATCGGCCGACGCTCGTTTTCCTGTCAAATCCTGAAAAGCCACAGATTTTTCTATCCTGTGCTGTTTATATCTTGTTTAGTCATCACGGGGGGATTGGACAGCCTGAGCAATAGATGTTTTAGCTATGTGGGGACTATTTAGGATGCTGAATTAATGATTAAACTTTAATATCTCTCCAGTCGCTGCCCATGGGTATCCAAGTGCCTTAAACATCTGGTTCTGAGGTCCAAGGGAAAGCTCCATTGGCATCAAAGGAGATAGTGATGCTTAGTGAAGGAGATAATTATGCTGATTTACTGTAATTAATATCATTTATGCAGAAGGAATAAAATTAAAATAGAAACTAATCTGTAGCAGAAATAAGTGGGCTGGGTTCCGATGCAGCCTGTGTAGAACTGCCAGGGGTTGTGTATCCTTCCAGCTTGGTGTAAGTAGTTTCAGTGTTTCCTAAATTTTCCTCAAGAAATCTTAATATAAAATGTACAGAGCAGCTTTCTAAGGATATTTTTAGTGTACAGTTTTCCCTCTTTTCCCTTTGCACGAAGCTCCTGTCCATCCAAGCCACGATGGGGGAGGAATTTGGTAGTAAAGAATTCGGACGCTGAAATCCCAGATTTTAAAATTAAAACCGGTTTTATGAACACAACCCATACAGTGAAACTCTTCCTTTTGGGGTCTGAGGAGTCTTGCCAATGAAAGACCACCCAGTAATTAATTTGATCCCCCTTACACTGCCTTGTTGGTTCTCTGAACTCCACCCTGACCGTGTTTTTAATTGCACTTTGTTCTGATGTGCTGCCGGAAGAAGCCGATGTGAAACGGCCCCTCCCCAGAGTTGTGTGTTTTTAGTCTCAGCATTTCAGATACTTGGATTTAGGGATGTCTCTAAAACTCCTCCGTGTTTACTCGGTGGCCCCTTTGGGGGCGATGCGAAAGGAGGAACCTCCAAGTCCTTTTGAATCCTCTTTTCTTGGGCTGGTGTCTGGGAATCCAGGATTTCCCCAGGGCCCATGGAAAGGTGTCCAGGCTGCAGGAGAGAAGGGGAGGAGCAGAAGGAGCTGGGTTGATGGTTCCCTGTTTCTGCTGCTGGTTCTAAACCCCTCTGGCCTGTTTGGGCTCCAGCCCTGGCCGTGGTTTGGTGTTTGCAGGCTTGGGACACGTGGCTGGAGGCTGATCCCACTCAGCCAGGCTGGATTCCCTCTCTTCCCACCCTCAGCTGCGTTGCAGAACCATGGAGAGGGCTGGGGAGGGTGGTTTGAGCAGCCCACACCTGCTGCCTTCTCTGGGATAACTTGTCCTGGCAGCAAATTCTGTCCAGCAGGGCTGGGATGATCCCAGGAATCCGGTGGGAACAAAGAGCACAAGGGGCCCGCGGTGCCTTCGTGGAGGGAGGACCTTGCTCAGAACTCTCGTGGTTTCCACCGTTTCCTCTGACTTGGGAAACAAAACTGCTCCTCAGATTGCACCCTAAATTCAGCCAGATGCAGCACAAGCTCCAGAAAGCCAAAAACATCAGATTTGGCCATGAGGGTGTTCCTGGAGGATTCCCTGACTCTCTCCTGCTCCCTCACAGCTTTCCTGGGCACGTGAGGTCTTTTCTAAAGGTGTTTTTCAAATTTTTGGTGCATCTGTTACTTTGCCCCAGCTAAGCCAACTAACCAGAAAAGAGGTAAAAACCATCATGGAGGTAATAATACCTATTTTTTTTACTGATAATATTAGAAAAAACTCTACTCTCAGCCTAAAGGAGGAGGTGCTCTTAACTGGAACCACTCAGCACTGAGGCTGGTGTGCGAATAGCTATGCAGATTTTTTCCAAGATTTTCATGCACTTTATACAGGGAAGAAGAATATTTAATGCAGGAGAGTGTCATTTGTACCGAGTGTCTCATCTCTGGTGTCTCTCAGGGGTTCAGTCCTGCTGTGGCTGTGTCCCTGAACCGTGGATGGGTCTCAGATTGTTGGAAAACGGTGTTGGTGGCTTGGAAAGGCTCCGTCCTCCCCTGTGTTTGCAGGGCTGGGGGTCCCTCCTCCCCACGGGGTGTCCGTGGCACCAAGCCAGCCAAGAAGAGGCTGCTCAGAGGGACTTTTGGGGTGTTTTCTCAAGCCAAGCCACGCCCTTTTCCTGTGTTAGGTTCAGCTCTTGAGGCGTTTTCATCTCCGTGTCCAAAACCCAGCCTGTTCACCCCGAGGCTTTGGGCCTTTGCTCTTTCATGGGCTTGTTGAGGAAAACCAACAGGAGCAAATTCCTTGTGGTGACACCGCCCGGGTCCTGGGACAGAGGGGTTTGTCCGTGGCTGGGGTGGATTGTTCACCACCCCTGTGCTCTCCTACAGAGGCAGAACCCCCTCAGTGCTCCCCACGGTGGTGGAACCCCACCCAAGCAGGCCCTGGGTGTTATCCAGCCCTGTCCTTGCCCTGTGGAGCTGCCGGAGCCACGTCTGTGGCGATGCTCCCGTTGTCCCTCAGCCAGTTCCTCCCGTTCTTTGCACAAGATTTCGTTTTCCCAGTGCCTTATCCCGGGGCCAGCGGCCGGCGGCGAGGGCTGGGTGGCCTCGGGGTGCCTGGATTTTAGGGAATGAGGAACGGGGTGGGCTGGTCACACTTCACAACACCTCGAGTGGGGTCACCATCAAGTGTCTTGTTCCTCCGTCTCCCGTGTCCATCTTTGGTTTCTGCCCTCCCCACCGTTCCTAATCCGTGATCCCGTTGGCTTCCCTGGGAGCCGGTCCCAGCTCGTGTGTCCCTGCCGGGGTCAGACACTGCAGGGGCTCCGTGTACTTTAAATGAGCTGAAATCCAAAGAGACTTTGTAATGAGCTGTAAAGTTTTTAATTATTTCTGTACCATACTAAATGACTGTAATATTGTATCATACGTGCGATGCCGCCTGCAGGACCTGAATAAACGTCTTCTTTAGAGCCCTGATGTCTGTGCTTTGTTGTTCCAGTTAGTGGCACCAAAAAGTGTTTAGAATTGGAATTAGTTTAGGTTGGAAAAGCTTCCAAAATTGATTCCAGCACTGCCAAGGCCACCACTGACCCATGTCCCCAAGAGCCACAGCCACACAGCTTCTAAATGCCTCCGGGGACGGTGATTCCAGCATTCCCTGGGCAGCTGTGGCAGTGCCTGACCACCCTTTTGGGGAAGAACATTTTCCTGATATCCACAGTGGGATGTGGATCCCTGGGACTTCTCTGCCTTGCTCCAGGTTGGTCTGCAGGGGGGTCAGTGCCTCGGAGCTGCCACAACCAACCCTGCCAACCAAAAGGGACTCGGGGTAATGAGATCACCCCCCCTCAACATTTCATGATGTCCTTGAAACCCCCTGCCCAGGCCACACCATTCCCTTTCTCTTTGGCACCATTTCTCTCGCAGCCACAGCTTCATGTTGGAAACAACAGGCAGGGTTTGACTGGGATTATTTTGTGTAGTTTTTCAGTTTATCTTGGCTTTCTTCTAAAGCAACAAACGCTGCGTTGATCCCCCCCCTCCACCCCATCCCCACTGAAACTCAGCGAGCAGAGGATATTTTTATCAGCACTGTCTTGCAATCAGCACACAAAAACAGCTTTTTTTTTTTTTTCTTTAAAGCCACTTTTATGTTTTACCTTCTGAAAGAAAAAAAAATCCCTCTTTGGCTGAAACACAGGAGCTGTTTGAAGCAGCGTCACTTTGTTCAAGCCTCACTCTTCCCGGAAGGTGGCTGTGGCACCTTCCCCGCGCTGCCACGTTCTGTTCTGCAGCCAAAGCTGGCTTGAAAAGGCTCCCATCAAAAAGAGCAGGAAAATAATTTTTAAAAAAAACTTCCAAAACTAACAAAGAACAGCTTTTTTTCCCCCCGTTTTCCTTCAAATTAACGCCGCTTCCATCGGCCTCGCTTGGCTTCAAATGCTTTGCCATGGGAGGCAGCAGCCCCTGGGCCTCGCCCTGAGTGGAGAGAGGAGCTGCCCAGCCAGGAGCTGGGCACATTTCCAAGGGGGTTTTGCTCACCTTTGGACACCAGCCTGTGATCAATTTTTGTTTTTTCCCTGATTGATCTGGTTTCCCACCGAAATGGGCACAGAGGGCTGGAAGCGCAGCTTCTTTGCAAAGCACAGACCTCCAGTGTGGGTTTATTCCTCTTGTGTTTTTTAAAAAATTCTATTTCATGTATTCCTGGGTTTCAGCTGTGAAGCAGTGGGCTTCATCCAGCATCCCAGGTGTTGCAACAGATACCCCTAGAAGTGTTTTTCCCATCTTTGGAAGTGCCCAAGGGCAGATTGGATGGAACTTGGAGCAGCCTGGGATAGTGGAAGGTGTCCTTGCCCATGGCAAAGGGTGGGACCGGTTGAGCTTGGAGGTCCCTTCCATCCCAAACCATTTTGTGGTTCCATGATCCCTGGCCTTTTCCCTCCAGAAAATTCTGCAAACACAGCAGCTCTGGCAGCTGATGATGGGGAGGGTTAAGGTAAATTTTATCCCCCTCTTTGATGTCTGAGAGGCACAAGGAGCAGTCTGAAAGGTGTTTCCACCCCTGAAGTCCATTTTTCATCATCTGCACCCCTCCAGAGTTGCCTTCCCCCATTTTGGGGTGTCCATCCTGAGCAAACCCCCCAACCACAGCTGCACATCCTGATTTTAACCAGGATGGCAGGACCCGGACACCATTTCACTGAATAAATCAATTCCTGTGACTTTGTGTCTTCTCTGCCACCCGGCTCAGCTTCCACACCTGCAGGATTTCTCCCTGTGGAAGTTCTTGTGGAAGTTTTCCCCACCCACCCCATAAACCCTCTCTGAGACCCCCCCAAGCTGCTCAGCCCAACCAGGCCAGGGCCAAAGGGCAGCCACAGCTCCTTCCTGCCTTGGGCTTCTCAAAATACCCCTGCACTCAATAATTCAACATCTTTTGGTTTGACCACCGCGTGGCCCCAAGGTCTGCTCCCTCCAGACCTTCAGCTGCTTGAGCAAGAGACTTTCCTTGTTGGGATGGGACTCACAGAGACTCCTGAGGGCGTGGGAGCTCAGCTGTGGGTGGGGGATGTTCCCAGAGGGAAGGGCAGAATCTCCAAGGACACAACATCTCTGTATGACCAGCACTGTGACGAACACAACCCCAGCCAAAGGAGGGAAAACTCCACTCTCAGCATCTCCTTTGAGTGGAAAGAGCCCCAAATGGTCTATGGAATCAACCCCTGGCTCCAATTCCGAGTGATTCCACTGCTTCAAATCCACCATTCCACCACCTTCACCCCTTCCAGAGAGGGAGTGCACAAAGAAATCATTTTCCCCCAAACAAATAAAAATCTACATTCACTTTGTTCTCAGGACACATTTGAAGTCTCACAACCAAGCCCTGCACAAAAAGGACGATGGCAGAAAAGGGTCAGTGTTGAGTTATACATTTTTATTTTCTAATAGGTACAATACTAAAATAAACACAAATTAAAAAAAAGTTTTATTAAAACAAAACTGTACAAAAAAGCAGTTATACTACATTTTAATTACAGAACAGTCTACTGTCCAAAAGGCACTAATCCAGAATAGGAGATACAATGATACAGGACTCATTTGAACTATTTTAATCAATACAATAGAGCACTTGTTTCTCTGTCCATTCACATACAGAAACAAGGACTTTTGCTACAGTCATTACACATTGTTATAAATATGAGCCCTACGTGGAAAGGTGCAGTATCGCTCTCCCCGGGCCGTGGGTCAGCTCTAACCAGGACAGGGATTAAATTAAAAAAGAAAAAAAAAAGAGGCACAAGGGGAGAGGTTGATGGTTTGTTTTCACAGCACCTGCTGCCAGGGGAAGGTGGGATGGACATCGACCCTCAGCTGCATTTGGGATGGAGGCTGGACCAGTTTCCTCAAGGGACTGTGGTGGGAGTGAATGTGAACTTCCATCATCTCCTGCCCCAAGTTTTCCATCAGTTGCTAAATCTTGTTCTGTCCAGTTTCCTTTGGCCCTTTGTTTCCCTGGATAATTCTCTGTCATGGATAAGTAACGATTCCCAAGTACCCCAGGGGTTCTCAGGTTTCCTGCACTATTCCTTTTCTCCTCACAGGGAGCCATCAGCACTTTGCAGATGAAGGCAGTGATGGGGAGGAGAGTCTGGAATGTTCTTCTCAACACTCGGTGCCTTCACTGCAAGGGCATCTGGCATGGACAGACAGATCCCTCTCAAGGCTGCTCCAGCTTTCCCAAAGCAAAGAGCCAAAATGCCCCAAAGCCACCAGGGGTGCTGGGGTGGATGTTCCTGAGGGAGCACAGGGAGAGTTACATCCCATCACCTCCCCAGCCTTCCCTCCTGACAGCCAAGACCCCCAGGAGCAGCCAGCGTGGGGAACACGAGGTGCTTCCTCCATCCCCTGTGGGGGTGACTGAGGTTCACCCCTGGGACCACCCTGGCACTTTCTCCTCCACAAGCACCTTCCCACCACGAGGATCTGCTCATCCTCCCTCCCAACCTACCCAATCCATTTTTTTCTCCCCCCAAAAAAATGTCAGGCTGAGGAGCAGCAGCAGAGCATGGAAATGCATTTAGGGAACAACTACGTGCAGAGGAGTCAACCAGCACATGAATATTCAACTTCACTACGAGGAGGAGCAGCGACACAAGGCGCAGGGAAATGAAACATCTCATCTTTCAGCTGAAGGAGCAGCCCTTAAGATCAAGACCAGGGTGGATCTGAAGGGGGTGATGATGATGATGATGATATGATGATGATGATGAGGGGCATCACCTGACTCGTTCCCTGTGGAGGAAGGAGGTCGGCCGCACGGTGGGAGAGGGATACTGCACCTTTGGAACAGTGTCATACACATAAGACAAAGACAGGCATCTGGATGTTAACAAAAATAAGTAACAAAGAAATATGATTAAACAAAATCTCTTCTCACATCATCCTATACTACATCCTCCTTCTGCTTAGCAGAAAATTGTACGTACACAAAAATACAAATACACAATTTTGTAGAACAGTCTGATTTTAATATATTTATATATATTTATATTTATATGAGTGGCAGGTTAGTTCATTATATAGAGCTTTTTGCACTTTTGGCTCATATGCAACAAGGCTTTATAAATTCAGCTTTAGCTTTCATTCAGGTTTTATAGCTTCTTGAACATTTGTTTTCACATTTAAAGCAGCATCCAATTTGCAAGAGGAGTCGGTGGTGGCTACAGCAAGGATCAGGTCAAGAGGTTATTTTTGGGGGCTGGGGGGGAGGAGAATATACATTCCAGTGTGTGTGTGAGTGAGTGTGAGTGTGAGTGTGCGCTAGTGCTCATGGAAAACTGACCAGAGGGTGACCACACCACTCCAGGATCCCATGGTTACCTCTTGAGGTAGGCAGGACACCTACAGCAGATGAGACACAGGGCCCAGCTGGGCCAAACCAGCAGCTGGGTGGGAGAGGCTGACAGAGGAACAGACAGGGCAGGGATGGGACGGGCTCGTCTTGGGTGTCACCGAGATATCTGGTGACAGTGAAGTGACAGGAGGGAGCTGGAGCCGTCCCAGCACAGCCCAGACAGGAGATGCAGGGCTGGCCCCAGGTCGAGGTCACGGTGGGACAAAGCCAAGACACACGGGATTTGGATGTGAGGAACCTCCCCGGCCTTGGCTGGGGGTTTTGCTCCGTTTTTGTGTGGCTCTGAGGTTGTTCCACCGTGCCCTCCCTCATGGGTTTGCAACACTCAACTACAGCATCCATCCGCTGTCACCAACAGCCACTGCCAGTGACAGTCACTTCTCAGGGCAAAGATCACTGCCAAAAGGCATCTCAGAGCAGGGCCAAGGGTCCGTGTGTGCCATGGGCTCCGCCAACAGTGGATTTCCATCAGGAAATGTCCTGATTTCCATCAGGACCCCAGCAATGGATTCCCACAGGATCACTGCTTCCATCAGCACCCATCCACTCCCCAGAGGTTTCCTGCCCTCTGCAGAGATGTCCTCACAGCTTTCCTTGCCAACAGTCCTTTCCCAGGCTTTCCCACCACAAATGTTGTCAGAGTGAAAACATTTTGTTGCTAATGAAAAACAAAACATCTACACACGGATATCTTTCATTTGCTGAACCCTTAAGTGGTACTAAAACACCTTGATAGTGTTCTGTCACTTCCTTTCACTCTGGTCAGAAGAAATCCTCCTTCAATTAAATTTTTTAAACTATCACTGGCACCTCTATTCTTTAAATCCACGTAAGATTCTCACCTATACAAAATTATAACCACCTGCCAATAGTCGGGATTATTTGGACAAAATGTTCAGCAGGTGCCACTATGATAAACCTAGAAATAATTAATAATATAGGAAGAAACTGCCTTTGGGATTCCAGAGAGGTTTTGGCTGCCCCAGTCCTGGGAATGTTCCAGGCCAGGTTGGGCAGGGCTTGGAGCAAGCTGGGATAGTGGGAGGTTTCCCTGCCCATGGCAGGGGGTGGAACTGGATGAGTTTTAAAGTTCTTTCTAATCCAAACCATTCTGTGATTCCAAAGGAGGTGATTAAATCATCACATCAGCTTTTTTCCACCCAGACCTGGTTTTCCAGAGGTGGATGTTTATCACACAGAGCTCTTTGTAGCTGCAATCCAAGAGGCAGTTTCCTACTGAATTCCATCCAAGCTTCCCCCCTCTTTGCCATCCACCCCCAATCAGAAATTGCAAACGTTTGGCTGAGAAATGAGATTCCCCCCCCAAAAGACTGAGAACCAAAGGGGGCAGCACGAGGAAACAATGGGAAGCTTTTTCCAGCCAGATTCTGCCGGACTCATTGGAGGGATGTGCAGAGGGATGCAAGGAGGGCTCTTTTCTGAAGAGGGAAATGAGATCTAATCCTATTCCTCCAGCTCACTCTGGAGTCCTGTTCCTCACTTAGGCACTTTTTAAATTGACACAAAGAAAAAAAATCCTAAAATGAAAGAAGTACTGCACTTATCTCCCGCTTCCCGGGCTTTCAGCGGCCTCGGGAAGATCCTAAAGACCAGAGGAAGACAGCCAAGGCAATGTGTCAGGAAAACAGTGCTCCCCATGGCCACAAGTGACTCTGACCCTTCAACAGAACTGCTGTGAAACTAAACTGAGTCTAGATCTGGTATTCCTGGCTTATTTTAAGGGCACAAGGTCCCGTGGTGGCACAATGACATCGTGTCATCCTGCAGGATCTGACTTCCAATGGACTCCGGGCTCTCCCAGACTCAACCAGCAGCACTGGTGGGAGAAGTGCTGCCCAGAACCATCCAGAACTCCAGCAGCAAAGTCAGGGAGGCTTTGATGAGATTCAGAAAGGCATTCCTGGAGCCAACAGTAAGGAAAAAGGGGTTTTGCTTTTGGGTTTTTATTGGGTGAAAGAATGGGGAACCTGTCCCGCCCAAAAGACCAAACAGAGCTCTGATCCCACAGCAACCAAAAACCAGTGACCAGCTTCAGGTCAGCACAAGGCTCAGGATGACCCAAATTCACACAGAAGCCAAAAAAAAAGGAACAGAAAATTCAGTGGATGTCACTGGAAGATGGGAAGCTCAGAATCCAAACTCTGTTTTCACTGTAAATTTTTTCATTTGGAAAAGTGACTTCAAGATTTTTCCAACGATTTTCAAGCCTAAACCAACTTATGAATAATAATAAAAAGCTACTCTGGCTGCAATGAGGGATCCCTAGCCCTGGATAAATGAAGTGTCCCAGGGAAGCAGCAGACTCCTGGGAAAGCTGTGCAAATCCAGGCATCCTGTCCCAAACACCCACATTAAAAGCAGGCACCCCAAACTGGGAAAAAAAACCACTGCTCCAATGAAGGTTCCAACACAAAGGGCAACCAAGGCAAAATAAACTGGAAAAAGAAAGGCCAGGCTGGACAGGGCTTGGAGCAACCTGGGATAGTGGAAGGTGTCCCTGCACATGGCAGAGGGAGGAATTGGATGAGCTTTAAGGTCCCTTCCAACTCAAACCATTCCACAATTCCATGAAAAAAACATTTCCACCTTGTCCCTCTCCCATGGTCCAACCACCTGATTTCACACAGGATTGTGCAAGTGAAGAACCTGCTATAAACTGGCTGAATTTATGAGCTGATTTTTTTTTTTTAAACCGGCCAAAGTAGGTAAAATTGTTCTTATTTATGTCATATATACTTCGACTTCAAGTAAGTAATGGATACAGCACCATCGAAAAGGCCAAAGGAAAGGGGAACGTCTCCCAGTAAACAAATTTTCCCAGTAAAAAAAAAAGACAGTCCAAGGAATAATAATAAAAAAAATACACTTAAAAAATGCTATTTCTGTGATTTTTCTAATCATCCAAACTGCAAGGAGGGAAGGCAGAAGGGTCTGAGAGCTGGAAAACCCCAGAGCAGAAAGTGTGGAAGCTTCTGCCCTACGCTGGATTGCTTTTCATAGGGTGGAAACGACATCAATGCCTTACTTGGAGGCTGGAAGGACAAAAGCTTCAGGTCAGAGCACTTCAGAACAGGCAAACCAGGTAAAATGGGATTATTGGGGTGTGAAGGAGCTTGCATGAAAGATAAAAAGAAATTATTTCTATGAGAAGCACTGAAATCTGGGAAAATGACGTGACAAATTCAGTACCAAGAATCAACTTCAGAGGGAAGCAAATGGCTCAGAGCAGTTGAGGAGGGTTGAGCTCAGACTCTCCACAGGAATTCCTTGAAGGAATGCAGGCTCCACGGAGGGAATAAGGAGACATCAGTTTAGCAAGAGGAATTGTGCTGGCTGTGGGATTTTTTTGAAGGCCTCTGACAATAGTATTTGTGAAAATCAGCTGCTGAGGCACTGCAGCCCAAACAAATGGTTGTAATTCATCAAATTGTATTTAGGATGGATTTTTGGGGTAATGGTACAAGATTTTTATTGTGTGGAATTGCAACTGGGGTTAGAGACATAAGGCACGACGTGTTCTCTGATGGAAAGTTCTTGCTGCAGAGAACCCCTCCAGAACTCAAATGTCTATAAACTATTCAATATTCTGAACAAGTTCTAAAGGTAAAAAGACACATTTTATCTCTTTGGAGTCATAGATTTACAANCTAACTAAAAGTGTTTCTCTATTCTGCATCACTCTTTACAAATTTATCCCATAGATCCAATGGATTTATAAACATTCTCACATCTCAACAGCATTTATTCTCTCCAAGACTCTGGAGAAAGAGGACTGAGACTTAAAAAGCTCTACAGAAGAAAGATTTGTGTAAGTAAAGAGCCCTGAATGAAGGAAGTGGTGACTTGAACTGTTAGACTTGAACTGTTCCTGGGTGCCAAGGTGGGAATGTTTGGCTAAACTGAATGGAAACTCCGCAGGGAAACCTTCCAGCACCTTCCAGGAGCTCCAGGAGAGCTGGAGAGGGACTTGGGACAAGGGATGGAAGGACAGGACACAGGGAATGGCTTCCCACTGCCAGAGGGCAGGGATAGGTGGGATACTGGGGAGAAATTCCTGGCTGTGAGGGTGTGGCTGGGATGAAATTCCCAGAGAAGCTGTGGAATCTCTGGATCCCTGGAAGTGTCCAAGGACAAGCTGGATGGGGCTTGGAGCAGCCTGGGATAGTGAAAAGTGTCCCTGTCCATGGCAGGGGGTGGGATGGAATTTAATGGCCCTTCCCATCCAAACCATTCCAGGATTCTGTGAACCACATCTGGGAGAAAATGAACAAAAGCACAGCTCTAATTCCAGTAACAGCTCCTAAACCCCTTCAATTCTGTCATCAACAAAGATCCCAAGGTGTTTCCCCTTTCCAGGGAGCATTTCCAGATGTTGTGCAATATCCCTGGGTCTTTCCCAGCAACA
The DNA here is from genome assembly GCA_008694505.1 of Cyanoderma ruficeps. Taxonomy (NCBI): domain Eukaryota; kingdom Metazoa; phylum Chordata; class Aves; order Passeriformes; family Timaliidae; genus Cyanoderma; species Cyanoderma ruficeps. Next base: position 21,216,512 of record VZDJ01006028.1, read on the forward strand.
TCTCGAATTCCTTCACCATTCCAAACCCGAACTCATCCCACTCCATCCCACACACTGGAAGTGGAGATGCTCCTGCAGCTGATTTCACTCAGTAATTTTACCAACTGTTTTCAAGGTAAGCACAGCTTGGATGTGTCAGGGACAGTCTGTGGCACGTTGGGCTTGGAAAGATCTGCTCACAATGCATAAAGGAAATGGAAAACCTGATCAGTGAGTTGATGTTTGGAATTCCTGGCTCTGGTTAGCTCCTGGAGGGAATTTTCCACCCTGTCCCTACAGCCCTGTCAAAGAGAGATAGCAGCAGCTTCATCAGCAGGCAGACTTCAAAAAAAAAAATTCTATCCAAAGTCAAACATGCTTTGAGGAATGGAATAAATGCTTAATATTCTTAATGGAATATACTGGGCGAGAAATATTAATTAATAATTTACTTTCATTATCTCTTTGCCCTCCTTGAGCGATCTGACGGATAAACTGTGTAAGTAAAATGTATTTTTAAATCTCAAATGATGTCAAATATATCTCAGAAGGCTGAATCCAACCTCTTAATTAAAGAGGTGGGTTATTTAAGCTACATATGCCATCTTGCCATAACATGGAAGACTTTAATTAGTTAAGGAGAAGGGAGAGGAGGACGGGAAGCTGAATTGAGGCCAGTGACAGCAGCAAGCGAGTATCTAAAAATGTATTTTCTAAAACAGAAGTTGTTCCCATTGCTACTGTGAGTGCAGTGGTGGGAACTGTGCTGGAAGAACTCAAGTACCCACGGCCACAGGTCTGCTCTGAACTGGGATTCACAAGGATTTCAGTGCAAAGAAGCTGAAAGGAAAGTGGAAGATTTAAATAAGACCCTAAGGAAGTCCCTAAATTCTCTCAAGAATTTGTTGGTGATAGGAACCTGCTAGTTACTAAATTTGACCCAGAGTCTCTCTAAGCATCTTCACATGCCAACAAAATGTGGGGACTTGCCTGATAACTGGAGAGCAGCACTATGGAAAAATGTGGTCAAGAAACTCAAGGGCAAAAATGGAGCACAGGCTCTGCAGTGCCCAGGGGGCAACAGATATTCACAAAAACAGAGTTAAAAGGCACAGAACACCCCATGGCAGATGCTTTTGGAGAATCTAGCAACAGATCAGGGGAAAATGATGATAATTTGGGTCATCACCAGATATCCTGGGTGAATGGCAAGGATGGTGTCCAGCCAACTTTCCTGTGGGGGGATATTTTGAGATTCTTTTAAGGAAAAAGGGGAGTTAGCTCCTATCACTACACTGGGTTAGTTGAGAGAGCAGAGCAGGAGGAGAAATGGCAACAAGAGCTGATAAGGCTTCCAAACTGGGAATGGCAATCTGGAGTGACACCCAAGAGCCAGGGACATTCCCTGCTCCAAGGAACCCTCCACCTGCAGACAGGTGAAAACTCGGGATGAGTCCAGTGGAATTCATGGCTCACCCTCTTCATCTCCTTAAATCCAAAATGAGCTAAACCAGGCGCTGGGCAATCTGTCCCCAGGCTGTCACACAACCAAATGTCCTCTTTGTCTCTCCAACTCACTGGGAGTGACACCCACATGGAGCGGGGGAACACAGAATCAGGAGGAGCAGCTTTGCATAGAAAACTGAGCTGGGTTCAGTCCCTGCTGTTGTAAGTCACCATTCACTGAGGTCATTATTTAAGTTTACAGAGGAGCTGTGTTCCAAGTGTCACTAATAACACTGGTATTAAAAGAGAATTAGGGGGCGGGAGATCTTCTGTTTTCAATCACAGAAAAGACAGAAATCCTTTTAATCACGGCCATGCCAATCCCCGTGGTTCTAAAGCTGCTAATTACCCGTCAGGGACACCCAGCCATTGAAAAGAGCTGCCATCACTGTGACTGCCATACTCCCATGCATTTATCCTGCCCATCCCAATTACCCTGGCTGCAGCCTGAAAGGATTCAGCACAAGTGTGCCGGGTGTTTTGATCAGCAGAACACACCCGCTGCCATTGAGCAGAGAGGGAATAAATGGCAGAGGGAGGCTTCTGCCAAGGCAGCTGAGGGAGAGATGCTCTGCACATACAGAAACATCAAAGGCCCATCACCAGCCTGCTCCCAGCTCAATGGCTTCAGTTCATTCCTGCTTGAGCTCTTGGCTGGAGCACTCCAGACCTCCCTGAAAGAATGGGAAAGAGCTCCACGCTGCAGCCATCAAGCCCATTGGTTCTTTTGCCGCATCAGCCTGATTAAAAGGGGCATTTAAAATGTTTCGTGAATTCTCCCCCCCGTGTTTCAAATGGCAAATTCTTTTCCAGCTCCGTGGCAGTTGTGGCTGTTCCATCCCTGGAAGTGTCCAGGATGGACACTGGGGCTTGGAGCAAGCTGGGACAGTGGAAGGTGTCCCTGCCCATGGCATGGGTGGGACTGGATGCTCTTCAAAATCCCTTCCCACTCAACCCATTCCACTATTCTCTGATATAAACTACAAAACCAAACAATTCCAGGCTATTTTTCAGTGACAAAGCCTAAGGGCAAGGATGGTAACAAAAAAAAGAGTTTGAATTTTTCTCCCTCTGTCTCCCTGCTGCCACTGAGATAAACTTCCATTGGTTTGATTTGATTTACATTTGTTGGACAAAAACCAACATCAAATCGCTGTCACCTCACTGACAGTGCTCAAAACACTCAACCACGCTCTTCTAGTTGTAACACATTTCTCACAAAGGAGAAAAGATAATTTCAGTGTATTTCAAATTTGGATTTGTAGCTGCCATCTCTAGAATGCCTCTGGTTTTCATGAATGTGCAACGTCTTTAGTCAGACAGTTTAAACCCCATAAATTTGACAGCAGAAAGAGAGGTTGAAATGAAGGTTTTAGGGCTGTACCAAATCCCTTTTGGCCAATAAGTGATCCAATATCCTGAGTAAATATCCCAGCTCCTTCAAAAGCCCAAGGGGGAATGTTTTAGGTTGAAACATCTCTGCAATTCTTCTTGGGAACTGCAAGGTATTTTTTGGTCAGGCTATCAACCTTCCCTTCCAAGGAATCACAGTGAAAAGTCTACAAAACTCCATTAAAGTAGCTGGGATCAGGATCCAACCCCTGACTGCTGCTACAAACACACAAAATCCACGTTAAGGAACACATATTAAGGGCACTGACATGTAACACAATTTTAAAAGCAATCCTGCCAACAAAGATTCCTGCCAAATGCCAAAAGCTGCACCAAACCAAAGATTATTGCCAAAAAGCTTAAGACTTTGATAAAAAAACCAATATTATCAAGTTAAATAACTTCAAAGAGTGCAAGAGCTATTTGAGTGGGAAAACTCAGAAAAAATGAGAGCAAAGTTTTGACAAAACCCCCTAAAATTTGCTGGTAATTACACAATGAGCTTGAAAGAAGCTGATGAGCAGAGAAGTGGGGGCTGCACCATGATGGAGCTGGAGTGAGAGGAGGCACATCATTACAAATATTAATTAAAATTAGTAGGAATAAAGCAGAGGAGGGGTTGGAAACCATCCCCAACTGAACACCCACAGCTCAGGATTATGGGCAAAGTCTCATACTGAATTTAGTAATTTGCAAAGGAAAGTGTGACTCCAGCTCTGGATCCCAGTTAGGATCACACACAGGGAACCAACATCCTGCATCAAGGCAGCAATTTTGAATTTGGAAAATTCTTACACCAATTTTACTGGGTTTATCTGTATGAAAAATAAAACCTATTTCAACGACCACGCTGCTTTTCCTAGAAGCGGCCAACAGCACAAGGGAAGGGGGATCCAGGTGAGCATAATCTGACTTCTTCCCAGTCAAACCCTTTCACCTCCTAATAATCATCAATTTGTGGTTTACTGACCCAAAATTTCTGGCTTACCACAGTAGTCACCAGTGGGCTTGAGTTAAACCCAAATTTTTGCTGAAATAGGTTCAGCTATGTGGAGTTTCTCACTTGCACTCACAGCAGCAAGACAAAGATAAATGAAGGCAAGAACTGATCTACAAATCACAAATGTTACAAAAACATGAAAAACTTACCAGTCTGATGTTAGGCAATGAAACAAACAGAGCAACTCAAATATCCCTGAAGAACTGTGTAAACAGAGCAAATAATTAATGAAATCTCTAACTTATGGCTTGATTGGAGCCTGGAGCCAGACCCTGCAAATAAAGCTCCTCTCTATTAGTAAACTAGAAAAGATAATTTCTATTAACAGCAAAACAGAAAAAACCCTCAACAAATTAAGAGAATTTCTTTGAACAAGTCAACATGTACAAATCAGAACTAGGGAACACTTCAACCTGAGCAGGTCTGCACAGAATCAGAGAATAATTTAGGTCAGAAGAGACCTCTGGAAGTCTCTAATCCAACCCTCTCCAGTTGAATTTTGAGTATCCCCAAGGATGGGAATTTCACTGACTTTCTGGACCATTTCTACCACTGAGCATGAAAATACTTCTATTTATATTCATCTGGGATTTTCCTTAATGCAACTTCAGCCCTCTGCCCCTCAGGTTTTTGCTGGGCACCTCTGAGAAGAGCCTGGCTCTGTCTTCCCCGGAATCTCAGAATATCCTGAGTTGGAAGGGACCCACAAGGATCATCAAAGTCCAACTCCTGATCCTGCACTGGACTCCCAAGTTAGAACTAATTTATTAAGACATTTAAAACCCAAAATCTGGGATGTCCCCAGAGCCAGCCTGGACAATCCCAGCTCCTGCCATCTCCCACTATGGGACATGTGCTCTAACCCTCCCATCTCCCCCCTCATAATGGTCCCACAAATGATGGACAGAGGGGTCTAAACCCTTTCCATGACCTCCTGAAGGCTCTTAATGAGATTCCTAAATTGCTGCAAGGGTGCACTGCAGACTCACATCCAGCACAGGATTTCACTATAACCAAATGTGTGTCTACAGAGTATTCAGAAGACCAACAGAAAACAAATCTGCTGATTTTGATCAACTCATAAGGCTTTTGCAAATGTTTGGGATCTCATACTTCAGGAAAAATGGTGGGGGAAATAAAAAAACTCAACCCCAAAACAATCCAGAAAAGAAGTGGAGGTAGAAATTGTTGTTTTAAGAAGACGGTCAGAGACAATAACTCAAGTAAAAGGACTTTATGAGGGACAAAATATCAGCCAGAACTCACTCTGCAAAGGTAAAAGCAATCTGTGACCATCACAGATGAGGAGCTTCTTAAATTAACTTCTCTGTTCACAGAACAAAAAAGTAGCTCAGATCTGCCACCAGAACCACTTGAAGGGAACCCCCAGAGAACAAACTGCAGTGACTCCAGCCTGGCTACAACAAACTGCCACTCCATTGCAGTGCTACCAAAATGAGGCTTCATTTCCAAGGAAACCCACAGACAGAAAGACAAAGACGACTCCCATACTGTGGAAAATCCCCCAAAAGAATGAATTCCAGGATTCCTGAATTCCAGGGCATGCCCTCCACCGATTCTTTCACTTACTCCGGATCACATTCGCTCACCTCGGTACCATCACATCAGCCCCTGTTCCATTATAGATAATTCACCTCAAACCAAAAAGGGATTGACCAACTGCAAATGGCTCCTTATGAACTTCCAGGATGAAGGGAACAACCTGCCAGGAGCACCCTGGGGACAGCTGAGGTCTCACTGGTTCCTCTGAGGTGCCACTCGTTCCTCGTACCTCCCGATGCCCAAAGAGAAGCCAGAACAGACACACCCCAAACACTGATTGGATCTGATTCCCCAGATATTTGATATTTTCTCTGGTAAGGCGATGATGTGGGAAGGTAGAAATCTGGTAGTTACAGCCCAGGAAGATCTGCCAATCTCCAATTACTCACAAGGGGTTTTTTACCTGTTTAACCTTCAGAGAAGATACTGGTGTGGGATGTCAGCAGCTTCCTGACAGTGACAAACAGAATTAAGACCAGGTTATTCTACATTAGATGGTACAGACACACAATTTCAGTGGTGTTACTTTGATCCTGCTTGATATGAACCTATAATCAGGATACACAAGTTCTAATACTATTTTTAGTCTTCCCTATTGCTTTAAAAAGGCAAAGCCTCAAACAATGCCTTTTTTTTTTTTACAGATACTATAGTAAGCAATAAGCAATATTTCTTTTAAAATTGCAGCTGTCCAACAGTTTGAGTCTGTTCCTTTTAAAATGAAACACCCAGAACAAATGGTGGTGGCAAGCCCAATGTAAAGAGGTCATCGATTATTAAAATCTCCTTACTATAAATCGTGGTTGTTGCTTGTCAGCTCAGTGTGTGACTGTGGAATGAGTAACTAGGTAAAATTCCACTAAGGCTCGAGTTTGCTCCATCATTCTGCTGTGCAAAAAACAGAAATAAAAGCTCTCCCCATCCTTTCACTCCTTAGTACCAAAACATTCATACGGGCAAGAAAGAAAATAACTGCAGTGGTGCAATGGTCACTGATCCAAGTCCTGCCTTTCCTGAGTCTGCCCTGACGCTACTCATGAAATTGCCTACCCAAAAAATGCAATAAAACAGAAAAAAAAAAAAAAAGATGGTTTCATTCTGCTCCAGTGATCTATATCTAAGGAAAGCACATAGATTTTCCACCGAAATCCATAAGCAGAAGTCGAGGCCAAGCCCTACCTATAGATCTTCCAAGGGACAAAGAGGTGGCACAGCGGTGCCCTCGGAGAGCACAGGATCTCCTCGGCACTTGGGGGAGCAGTTTGCTCCATCCACATGGACAGAGGGGAAGCTGATCTGGAGGGCTCAGCCTGGCTCAAAACCTGCTGAGGAGCCACACTGGAGGGGTCACGAAGCTCTCTGAGAATTAAAAGGGAGGAAGGGATGAGAACCAGGCCAGTAACAGCAGCTTCCCTTCGCTCTGCCTCAAAAGCGGAGGGGGGCAAAGGGAAATCCATCCTTCAGACTGAGCTGTTTTCCCCTCTTTAAGCTATTCCCAACCAAAGTGGGAAGATAAAGAGGAATGTGGAGGAAAGGCTATGCAAACTTTTATGGATGTGTCTCTACACAAAAAAATTCCGTAGGTTTTTAATTTGTTCTCTGTTAATGTAACGCAGCCCTGCCCGTCTCTAACACTTCTCGTGCTGTTTCCATCAAAATGTTTCCTCTTACCGGCAGCAACATATCATTTTATCAGGATGCCAGGAGATCATTTCCACACAATGCTAGCAGATGTAATTTTCTTAGATGCACACACAGTTCATCATTTAGATACTAGATGACAAGGTGATCGCAGGGTGACTCTGTAATGCAAGTTTGCTGTTTGGTATTTGGAATTCTCAAATGATAAAAAAAAGACTTATCAAATATAAATATCTTTAAGAAAAAAGTAACAAAAGTGCTACATATGATCAAGGAAAACAATTCCATTAGTTCCTGCTACTTATAGTAGGTTTGCTTTACAAATATTACCACATCCATTATCAGTATGGCTTCCAATTATTAATTAAATTGCTCGTAGCAGTATAGCTTTCTCACACCTTAACAAAGACAGAGTAAAGAGAACACAAAACATTCACACCCCATTTCTCAGGTAAGAGATCCTCCTGCCTTCAAACAAACAAAAAAAGTTCATATTTAGGAGAATATTTATGCTCTGATGGTTATCTAGCAAAGGTCAGGTGTCGAATTCTCCAGTAACCTTTCAGGCTAATCAGGACGTAGGCATTACTTACACAGGCGTGTAAAAATCCACTCACCCATTTTAGGACCTTAACAACCTTCCTGGAAAACATTGCTTTCGAAAGTGGCAAAGTGGAGAGGGGAGCGGGGTGGGGACAGAAAAGGTGAGAGAGGAGGAATTAAAGGTGAAATTGTTAATGGCAGATGGATAAGAGTCTAGACCTCTTCTGAGCAGGCACTGCCAGCCATGCCAAGAACGAGCAGTGGTTCTGAGAAGTGGACTGTTGTCCATTAGACATTCAGCTCCTTTTTCATTTGATCCCAGGCTGGGCTTCAACCACGGTCCCAGAGGCAGAAGGCAGCACTTCTCCACTAAGCCACGCAGCTTGTGAGAGTAGAGGATGTCTGTGTTGAATATGTGAGCAACAACCGAAATGTGGGAATGTGTTTCCAATGGACATTCTCAGCACAGCACCCGAAAGTAAACGGAGTCACTGTATGACCAGTGAGGCACGGCTTATTGCAGCTGGAAATCATTTATTCCCATGCTGGAGTGGGGTTTCTAAGTGTTCTTTTTACTCTCTGTTGATACTCCCAGTCTGGTGTCCATCGACCCTGTGCCACTACCTCAGCTTGCATCCTTTCAGTCTCAGGGCAGGGAAAGCGAACGGACTATCGGTTTCAACACGATCTCTAAGGTTATCCAAGATTTTAAGTGTAGCCTAAGACTTGTAATTGAGGGCTGTCTAAAATACCTGGAAGCACTTTGAATGCTAAGACAGAGCAGCAAGATTTATTTTTTTTTTTCCTTTTTCTTTTTTTTTTTTCCTTTTTTTTTTTTTTTTTTTTTTTTTTTTTTTTTTTTTTTTTTTTTTTTTTTTTTTTTTTTTTTTTTTTTTTTTTTTTTTTTTTTTTTTTTTTTTTTTTTTTTTTTTTTTTTTTTTTTTGATTTTGCCTTTCTAGCCACTGGGGGCCGGGAGAGGGAGGTTGGTTGGTTGATTGATTATTTATTGGGAATTAATACTGAGAGAGTATATGCAAAGGCTGAGGGCACCATGCCATCTTCACAGAACAAGACCCTAACAGCTAACTGACGTACAAGAAACTGCAAAGTTATACTGTAAGAACACATATTAAGGACCGAGGAAAGTCTGCTAAGGTGCTACGTCTAAAACTAAGTTACTTCTTGCTTTGACCCTCCCCTTGCTTGGCATCAGTCGTCGTCCAGAGCCTCTGTCTTGATCTCGTTGGCTCCTTGCCGGGCCAGCGCCAGGATGGTGTGGTTGACTGCTGCCATCTCCACGGCTAAGGAAATGGGGTCTTGGTGGTCACTATGGCTAGTGCTGTCATCCTGGGAATCATGTGGGAAGGAGCAGAGAGAAGCAGGGTTATTCCATGAGTCCCAAACCGCAGCGGAGAAAACAAACGCGCCGAGCGACTGTGGGGGGACAGAGCGGGTTCACAACGTGGGGTCGGGGCTGGTTCCCCTCACTGTGCAGACAAAGGTCAGCAAGGCAGGGAATGGGGGACCCAGCTCTGGAGGAAAATATTGAATTATAAAGACAGAAGTGATACAGGAGGTTAAGTCAGGAAAGGAAATTTAAGACAGCAATCACTGGGCGCGGCACAGGTCCATGCTAATAGTTGGATTATACAGTTCTGGTCACCCTATTTAGGCCATCCCTGGCCATGGCAGGGGGTGGAATGAGATGGATTTTAAGGTCCCCTCCAACCCAAACCATTCTGTGGTTCTCTGATTCTATTTGAGGCCACAACAGAAGTCAAAAAGGCAGAGAAAAAAAAACATCCCAAGGGAAGAGGTTTCCTCATGAGAAGAAGTTAAACAGAGTCAAGTCCTCCGGTTTGGGGAAGAAATGGCTGATGGTTGATATGATAAATGTTTATTACAAATAATTGGAAAATAAGAGGACAATTGTCCGTGTTTTTTTATGATCTAATAATCAAAAACACTCACTGGAATGATAATGTGATCCAAGGCAGCAGTGGGAAGCACTGCTCACTTAGCACAGTTCAGTTCAGGATTCACTGATTTTTACATCAGACAAAAGTAAAAATGGCTTTAGAAGGCGGCGGTGTGACAAATCCAGGGAAAATTAGTCTGCTAGAAATTATGGAAACTCAGGAAGCCTCTTAAAACTACAGACTTCTAGAAGCTCGAAGATACTAAAATGAAATAATTCTATATTTATTAGAGAAGTACTTTAACTGGTACTAGACCAGAACCATGACACAAACTGAGCCTAATCCTTGGTCCAAGTCAGCATCCTGTGAAAACACTGAATTCACACAGACATAGGAGAAAAGATGCTGGAAAACTCTTTGAATGCTAAGAAAACCAGTGACCGGAACCACCATAAATCAAATATGGACTATTGGGAAAAATCACAGTATTTTTCCCCTCTTTCAAACAGGGCACTAATAGTTATCCCCGCGTGAGCTTGGATTTTGAAATTATTATCACTTACATAAAGGAAATGATAAACATTTATCAGTCTCCCAACAGCCTTCAAGTGATGAACTTGTGTGATTTAAAATTTAAAACGTGCCTAGAGCATTTTTAAATTAAGATGATGGGTGGCAAACGTTGAGGAGGACAAAAAAAAAAAAGGTCAGGATTTGGTAAAATCCTGAGGTTATTTAGAAGAATTCATTCATTTATAATAAGGATCTGGTAAATTTTAGGGCCTCTCAGAAATCATTATGACGGTACAAATACAGTGCCCTAAAATCTGGGGGTTTAGGCACTTTGTTAGGATTTAGATGAATTTTGTGTTTTGAAGTTTATTAGAGTTTAAGTGTTGCTGTGGAAAACGGAATTTCTGCGTTTAACAACTGAAGGATGTTAAATGGTCATCAGGAGAACTTGCCATTTAATCTGCTTTGCTGCTAATGGCTAATTACACCACCTAGATGAGCCCAGGTAACTGACAAATGTCATTTCTAAGGCCTCTAAACAAAGATCTTTAAATTTTAATAACCAATTTGCTTTTCTTTTCAAAGTATGCTGGTTAATGCACAGAAGAAAAACATAGTTTGTGAGTCCACATCACGCTCCAACCTCAGTATTCCGGTCCTGTATCTGTCTGGGCTTGGCAGTGGTTTCTAAGTATTTTATGGCAGTCACAGAGCAGCTTCTCATCACTGAGAGCCAGAAAAGTTGCTCCCACCAAATCTGCTGGTGCTGACCTATAAAAAGGGTCTCAATCCCCATCAGGGGCAGAGCAGCTGGAGATGCCTCTGCCAGCGATCTGCTGAACTGGGCCAGAGCCAAGTGTGCCAGGGACTCATTCCAGGACACTCAGCTGCTGTTCCACTCCACCAGCGGCCTTTGGAGAAGGAGAACTCCCAGCTTCTTCCAAAAGAGGCAGTGAAAAGTGATCCAGCCCAGCTGTGGGGCAGCACAGAAACATCTCTCCTCTCAAAAGCAGATGAGTGAACTGGTGGAGTCACCAGTGCCAAGCACACACAGCCCTGAGGGTTTGGCCAACACTGGGAAAATTGGGGAGCTGATGCAATACCTGTCAGGAAGGTGTGTGAAGGAAGGGTCACCAACTTTAGGGTAGGTGAGGGCTCAGAGTGCGGGAGGGGGTATTCTTTTGCTAGAGAATTTAAAAAAGAAGTTGCTGTCAAGGGTTAAAAATAACCAAGGAAAAGAGAGAACAGGCAAGAATTACAATGCAAAAACAAAACAAAAAAAAAGACAGATAACATGTAAACAATCAAAACAGCGGCACACTGTTGCAGAACAATATGGAATAGGCCAAATAAAGGTCAGAGTTTAGTAAAACAAATCCTTTCCCCCCACCCTTCACCCTTTGTCTGTCAGTTTCTGAGGGACGATCCTGAGAAGGTCCTGAAAGGTTCTCCCACAGAACAGACAGAGGGAGCTCAGAACATTCCAGGAGGGTGCTCAGTGCTCAGAATCCTGCTGGGAAAGGCTGGCACAAGGAATTCTGAAGGGTGCTGGGCAGGGCTCCCTCCTGCTTGTGTCTGGGGCTGGGTCAGCAGCTCACAGCAGGTGTGGCCCTTGCTAAAATGGGGCCTTTCTTGCAGAAAGAAATAAGAGGTGCCCAGTTTTTCTGGGATAATTGTTGGTGTCTGACACACAGGACTGTGAAAGACCTTCCTGAGGGAGGGGAAGTCAGAGTGCTGGGGAAGGAGAGCATGGGTATGGCAGGGCTCTGGCTGAGGTGAGGCTCTCCTGCTGTGTCTCAGACATTGTGTGTGGTGTGAGGGGTGTAACTTGCTTGTTTGGAGCAGATCCTCCTGTCTTCTTCTACCTTCTCTGCTTCTCTGCCTCCCTCGGAACATCGTCCCTCCTCCTCCCCGTTGCGTACTTGCCAAGTGTCCTGTTGTGAGGCAACAAATCCATGTGGGTGAACACTGGATTCTCACCCTTTCCCCATCACCACGACACAAAAGCCAAACAAAACAGGATTTTCAAGATGCAAAAGGGCCTTTTTAGGGGTTTGAGCTCTCCCAGTTTGGGCGAGGAGGCTCCAGGGCTCACCTGCTCCGAGTAGTCGTTGCCATCCACGTCGTCGCTGTTGGAATGACCTCCCGGGCTCTGTACATCTATGCCATGGCTCTCCAGGATTGCTGCTTCTTCGAAAAAAGCAAATGGATCCCTCATTTATCTGATGCATTGGAGTAGTTAAAGTAACCAGGGTTTTTTTTTTCCTTTTTCAGGAAGTTGGAATAACTGGAGGAACAAGGTTAGTTCTTAGGCTCTTGCTCTTCACTCTCCAACATTTCGGAAGGCAGCAAAGGTACAAACACTGGTTTGCCTGAAATCCTTCCCTGCCAACTACCAGACTTGTCTGTGAGTAAAAATCCCTGTCATCCAGCCAGTCCTAACAGAAATCAGTGTCATTTCTAAGGAACTGGAGTGGCAAAGGCATTCCCTGTACATCTTCCCCCATAGTTTGGACTGGCAGGACTCGAGAGGGTGGGGAGTGTCTGAAAACAGATGAGAAAGCATTCTGAAAGCACTTCAGGGATTTGAAAACACAAAAATCCATCTTCCACTAGGATCCAAGTATCTAAAGCTCCCTTTGGTTCTTTTTCATCTCTTTCCAAACCTCCTCCCCAGACACTAAACTCCACCCACCTTGGACCGAGCTTGCTTTTTTATTCCCCCATCCCTTTGAGAAGCTGTTTTTACTTGTAGAAAAATGAATTTAGTTAAACTTCAGCAACATATTAAATGATGTAATAAGAGTTTTTTCTTTATCAGAAATAAGGTAAAATAGTGGAACATTTCAAATAATTAAAAATACTGGAAATAAGCAGATAAAGATGTCTGCCTACCAATGTGTCATAAAAATAATTCTGCATAATACCTAAGTAAGGCCATCAAACTTCTTATGAATGGCAGGAGTTTGTTGAATCCAGGCCACTGAGGTGATCTATACTCCTTAGAATATTTTACCCAATTCAGAGGCAGAGGGTCTCCTTCTTACAAGTTCAGAGCCACTTTTGATTTCCTTACTATCAGCTAAGAACCCACAGGGTTAACTCTGAAGTGACTTTTTTTTTTTTCCCTTGATCATTAACAAAAAATGCGGCTTTTTTCCAGCTTGTCCCTGGGCAAAACCTTGGAAAACTGTCAGGAGCAGAGGTATGACCAGGATAAACACCACACTGAGTCTGTGAACCTGCCAACATCTCTATCTCCTTTATTTACAGGTTTGAGGTTTCATTTCACATTTGAGTTTGGGTACTCAAAGGAGGGAAATGCAACTCTCCTTCCACCTACGAAATTCTCACTTTGCTTTTTAAAGCTGATCTTCCACTAAAACTTTGTAACTGCATCACTTTTCCTGCACTGATGACAGAACTCTACAAATTACACGTATTTCACCAAAAAAATCTGGAACAGCAAGGGACTCATTTTCATAATTCCTCCATAATTTCTCCTGAGGCTGTCAGCACCTCTGGTGTTTTCACTAATTTATTCTTACGTAATTTGCACCTCTCCTGAGCAAACCCCAAGCCTTGCAGGCAGGCTCTGTGATACATTACCGATATTGGCTCTTCTCTTGATCTCCTTCCTCCTGTTGGCAAACCAGTTGTACACTTTGAGGGAGGTAACTCGCTCCAAATCCGACAACTTTTTTCCTAGGAAAGCAACAGAGGGAAAAATCCTAGTTCAGTGATGTTATTTACTGGATTCCAGAGAAGCTGTGGCTGCCACATCCCTAGGAAGTGTCCAAGAACAGGTTGGACAAGGCTTGGAAGAACCTGGGATAGTGGAAAGTGCCCCTGTCCCTGTCCTAGATGAGCTCTGAGGTCCCTGCTCAACCAAACAATTCTGGGATTCTATGGGATAAACCCCTGAAAGACAGACAGCACAGGCAAGTTATTACAACTGAGAAAAAAAGTGAACGTTATGTGGATCAAATTCCTGTGTCCAGGTGCATTGCACTAAGAGCCAAATATCTTCTTTTCTTTTGTTTTTTAAAAATCTGAAATACAGGAATTTCTCTGCAGCTTCAACCAACTCAATCCAGAGCCATGGGATAATGAAGGGCTGCTTTTCCAGTTCGAGCACAAAACGGAGATTCCCAAAACTGAAATTCCTGCCACAAACCCCATCCCCGGGGCTCCTTCTCATACCATGTGTCACAAGGGTACAGCTCACTGTTTTATACAGCAGTAAAATGAATGAAGATGTTTTGTGTCACTCTTGCAATCTGCTTTCCTTTCTCTCAGCCCCCAGCACCTTCCCAACTGTGCCAGGTCACTCGGGATCTTTTGAGAGAACGGGGGTGGATGCTGGAAACCAGACCACTGGATTTTTACACTTCAACCAACAAAAAAATTCCCAAAAACCAGAAAGCAGCTATAGAAAACCATGCCTTTATCTGGTCATCAGTATAAATAAGGGAAGATTGGAGGGATTCAGTATTCCAAGGACATCCTGGAAACCTCTCCCAGTGCTCTTGATCCTATATAAAATATTCCTCATATCTGCATCCTCAGACCTCTGCAGGCTACACAGGGTTGAGCCCCCCCTTGCTTCTGACTCCTTCTCAAAGTTTATTTATTCAGCACACAAAACAACCATGTAATTGCAGCAATCTGCACACTTAAGTAAGTTAAGAGAGATGAGACAAGTGAAAGAAAGAAAACTCTGGAAATTAATAGCTTGGCTGCTACCTAATGCTTTGCATCAGCACCACTGGCAGTATTTTACTGCTGCCTGACATGGCCTTGCAGCACTTTGTTCCAAGCTGCTCCACAAACCAGCAGCACAGCCAGGAATCAAATCCTCAGCTCTCTGGTCCTCTCTACCTGATGGATTTTTCAGGGAAAATTTCAGCAGGTATTAGGGAAAAAGCACTTTGCCATGAGAGTGCTCAACATTGTGGAACAGGAGCCTGGAGGCAGAAAAACCTCCTGTTTTGGAGATACTGAAAACTGAACAACCTCATCTAAGCTGGGCCTGCCTCTCCAGATGAACTCCAGGTCACTTCCATTCTAAACTGGTCTGACCTTGTGCTACACTTTGACAGTCCCAGCTCTCCACAACTCCCTGAAAGGATAACAAGGTGAGGATCCATTTTTTTTTTTCCAGGGAACAAGGGTCAGGACAAGCAGAAACAGCCTCAAGCTGCACCAGAGGAGGTTCAGGTTGGATAATGGGAACAATTCCTGCCTGGAAAGGGCTGTCCAGCCCTGCCACCCCCATCCCTGGAGGGATTTAGAAGCCATGTGGATGTGGCACCTGGGGACATGGATCAGTGGAGGCCTTGGCAGTGGTGGGGATGGTCAGACTCGATGATCCCAGAGGCTTTTCCATCCTAAATAATTTTGTGATTCCATGTGCATGACTCACGCCTTAGTTGCCTTCTCATTAATTTTTATTCTGGTTGTATGAAATCTAAATATATCCAAAACACCAGTTCTGAAATTTATGTAAATGTTTGGTTAGCAAAACTAAGCAAAGGCAGGTGCATCCACTAACACTACACTGAATATTCATGCTCCCCTCTCCCAAGTATAACTTCTCCAGAAACAGGGAAAATGCAACTTGGTGACCTAAGGATAAAGTCCTCCATTAACACCCAGGTTCTATGAAATCCCTGTTTGGAAGATGTAAAATATTGAGAAACAGGAGAGCTGAGCTCCCTTCTCCCCCAAAAACCCGATTTATCAGTCAAAGGTTGATGACCTTGAAGGTTTTTTCCAACCCAAATGATTCTGTCATTCTGCAAACATCTCTCTGAGACTTCAAGGTACTGAAACCTCTTTCTTTTTGGGAAAGACACCCCCAGCAGCTCCTCACCTGGTTTTTGTATAACTGCATTACAGGCGTTGGCAATTTCTTCTCTCTTTGCCTCGTCGGGATATTGATTCTCATTGAAGTAACTGTAAAAAGGAAAAAAAAAAAAAAGTTTTTTTCTTAAGAAATCTGAGCATGAAGGTTCCAAAGCAGCTCCAGTAAAAAGTGTCAGCTTCTGATTTATGCATCACTCCTCCACAGGTACCAGACACAGTGAATTTCATGAATAAAGTACCATCAGTCTGCACTTATGTCCACATGGAATGAAGGAAACTTCCCAAATCCCTCAGAGAAATGAGTATTATCTCAGCATTTGGAATATTGTACTAGGACACCCAAAAATGTGGGCAATTCCATGGATACCAGAGTTAAGATAGTCAAGTGAAGCAGCACCTTCAAGACACCCCAGGCCTTTGACTTTATTATCATTTATTTATTATTTATCCCCTTGACACATCCTCATCTTAGGAGCTTTTTAACGTTTATTTTGATCCCTGTTCATATATATTTGTTAATATACACACATCCATCACACTTTTAATATCTGTATTATGCAAAACCCCACAAATACTGCAGAGACAGGTATGGTGTGGAGATGCTATGAAATTACACAGGATGATTTCTACAGATTATTTTTTTAAAACCACAATTTTACGTTTTTCCATCTTCCTCAGAACGACACATTGAGTACAGCACGTTTCTAACAGTATTTTTTGGGGAATAATTGTGATTTTATTGTACTTTGTATGCAGTAAACATCCCATAAAAGTTAAAACTGTTTCCTCTTTTACCTCATTGAACCGCTCTGCAAATTTTAATGAACTGATTTACATTCTACAGAGCTTATCAGATCTGCATTAAAACCAACAAAACGTCCTGTTTACTTCAATGGACTCTGCTAATCACACCACAAGCAGGGCCTACCACTGTTTTTTCTGTAGATTATCCATAATATATAATCCTGGGATTTCTTTTATCAACTTTGATCAGCAGCAGGTCCGGCTGTTGGACAGCTGCTCTGGATTTGGAAAGAAGATATTTATTTCCTTAACTGTAGATCATTTGGTGGTAGGAGATTGAAGCATATTGAGGAAATTATTATTTCCCATTATTAATCCAGTGGATTGGTCGCAGTTACTTTTAGAGAAATCCAGATTCTGTTCCACACAGGAAATGTTTCAGTCCAAACTTGGAACACTCAGGTTGAATTTTAGGTGCCACTAATTCATTCCCCCGTTCACAGAGTCATTTACAGTCACAGCTATGCCCTAAATGGGGTCCTATATCAAAGCTGCTGCTCAGTGAGTAAGAGAAATCCCAGATCAGCTCAGAGAGTTTCACCATTCATGTACTTCCAGGTGATCTGCTAGAAGAGACCAAATGGAACCACAGGAATAGCTCTACCTTCTTTAAATGAAGGGCAGCTCTGCCTTAAACTTCACTTCAAGTGTTGGAAAAGTTGGGAGTTTGACAGCCAACGCTTCCACTATTAGAGTGAACTAATTGCTGGAATTAAGGTGACTGAGGAATCCAGGAAGGAGTTCCCTAACACAGGGTTGGTGTCTTTGTTCCGCTTTATGAGAATTTAGAATGAACATCACGCCCTCTGGGCATGGTGATTTTTAAAGTGCATTCTCCCATCTTTCTGTGACTGCAGCCTTTGAAGTGATGTGTGTGTCTATCTCAACTTGCAAATTTCTGTTCAAAGGGGTCACGGTTCTGCACAGAGGTGAGTTTTTGGAGAATGGAGAGCTTGGAAAACAGAGCAGAAAATGCTTTTTCCAGTAGTTAGTGATGGAAGCAGAAGCTCAGGATCCCAGTTCAACAGGTCCATGACAATATTTCAGCTCTCCTACCTACAGAGCACTGCCCTCTGCCCAGAGCCAAGAATCATTTCCTCTTTTAAGCACCCTGAGACAAAGGAACATCAAGAGATCACAGCTGAAAACTGCTGCTCTGTAATTTACACGAACATACTGCCTGCCCTGGAGTCCTAACCAGGAATCCAGGTCAGCACCACATGTACAAAAATCAGCATTTATGGAAGAAATTACAAAATACATAAAATTATCAGTCAGGGTGTCCTTGAACTGCCCATTCTTGTTGATGCAAGAAACTGAGACTAATTAAAGCAGCAAAGACAACACCAGAGCCACCAGTGACCCTTTTCTTGTCACCTAACTCAACACTGTCCCTTCACCAAGCCACAGCCAGGCTTTTGCTGTCTCCAACAAATAACAAACATATTTTCTACCAACAACAAAACTTCAGCCCATGCTTACAGTTCTCTGGGATAACAGGAAATCTCCCTGTGATGGAGCAAACTTCCAGAACTGGACAATGAATGAGACATCCCTTTAGCAAATGAGGGGGAGCTCTGTGTATTCCAATCATTTTTGTGATTCAGAAACTGCTGAAACCGTAATTCTCATCTCCAAACATTTTACAACTAAGTTATAAACAATTCATCTGCCTGAGATTTTTCATCATCCTGCAACGTTTTCTTTAAATTCAAACAGGAATTTCTGATCTTTTCATGTAAAATGTCTAAAAATTTCTGCAAGAAAAGTGATTCTCATTAGAAAACATGAAATTCACCTCATCTTCAATCTCTGATTTATGAAAAAGCATCAAAAATCTCAGAGAGTTGGCACACAGCTGTCCTGGTCATTTTTGGGGGGATCACAAAGCCAAGTGGGTACCAGCTGGAAGGGGAACTACTGGAACAGGTAAAACTCTGTTTCTGCAGTTGACAGTAATTTTAGAACCTGCCTCTCCTCCCCCCTGCTGGATTATTCCTTATCCTCATTTATGATTTGACTTCTCCTCCCCCCACACATTCAACCTCCTATAAATTTGGCCAGCCCTCAACCTGTGCTCCCCAAAACTGAATCTTCTCCTCAGAACTGAATCCCAGGATGGTGTGGGGTGGAAGGCACCCTAAAGATAATTCAGTTCCAACATCCTGCCATGGTCAGGGACACCTTCCACTGTCCCAAGTTGCTCCAACCCAATCTTGGACACTTCCAAGGATCCAGGGGCAGTCACAGATTCTCTGGGCAGCCTGTGCCAGGGTCTCACCACCCTCCTAGGGAAAAATTTCTCCCCCAAATCCAACCTGAATCTACCCCCCTTCAGCTCAAGGCTATTCTTGAGGCCACACTGTTCCTCTGCATGACCATATTGTGCTTTTAGTGTTTGGAGGAGTGCAAGCTGTTTTATCAGGGCTCATACCCTGAAAGGAAAAGGTCTCACAGCTCCAGGAAATCCAAAACACCAACCTTAACTGCTGATTTTCCTCCTCAGCCTCCACATTCCCTGTGCATAAAGTCTACCAACACATCTCACTCCATCCCCATTCCATCAAGGCCTTGGGGCTGACATGTCATGACACAAAGCACAACATTTAAAGCCTCCCACCATGTGGCACTTGAGGACATGGCTTAGTGGTGAACGTGTTGCTGGTCGGTGACTGGACTTGATGATCCTAAAGGTCTTTTTCACCCCTAATGACTCTATGGTTATATGATTCTATGATTCCTGGAAAGTAGATGAGAATAATTAAGTTTTCATGATAGGGAAGCCGTGGAAAAAAATTCAAGACTTCATCACTGACTATTTTGTTTATTCATGTAGAAGCTGTGAAAACACTGTGATTTTTTTCTGGACTAGCAGTAAATTAATTGTTCTGCCTCTAGTTCTGTTTCTTATCAGCCAGGTGCACAGGGAAAGAATGCAGGATGTCTGAAATTCCCTTCGCAGCCACAAACCTGTTCACAGTCTGCAAAGTTTCTGAAAGCTACAGATGAAAAATATGAAGCAATATGAACTTAAAAGGAATGAAAAAAAGAAAAGGAGCAGGCACAAGTAACTCCTGCAAAGGCACACTGCTTTCTAGACAAAGGGCAGCTGTCAGCTGAATACCTTCCATGAAGAAACCAAATGATCTCTTTTGTAGAAAATGACAGTGGAGGATTAAAATGAAAAGTGGCCAAATAATTTACATGAGATGAGAATCCATATGATGGTAAAGAATGTAGATATCCTTGAAGCCGTTTCATTTCAATAACACTGAAGCCTAGAAAAATTGCAGATTCAGAGAAACCCTCTTTCTTTCAGGGATAATGTGCTTAGGACAATGATGGAGAGGGAATCTATCTCAGCCCAGGGCTCTGTAATGGAAGGAGAAGCCTCCCCCCGATTCTTTACCAAGGTGCCCCTCTCTGAATTCCTGCAATAGCTGCCAATCTTTCCTTTTTTTTTTTTTTTCCCCTTGTGTTCTCGAGGCTGAGATATCAGATGCATTAAGCAATGCCTCAGTAGTGTTCCTGATAATCCACACTGAAAGTTTTGTTGCTTCCTATCAGCTTTGCAGCTGCCAGGGAAGTGTCTGAAACGACAACCACAGACAGGCAGAAGGACGGGCGGGGTTGGTGTTTTTCCAGATAAGAAAAGAGATAAAGCCCCCCCCCCAAACTGATCAAAAGACCCCAAGTTGAGGAAATGCTTAGTTTACAGCAGGACCTAATGGTCAACACTTCCAAGCGTGGCAGGGGTTCAAAGTGGAGAGGTTCCAATGCGTTGCAGGGTAACAATTCATGGTGCTGCTGCAGCTGAATCATTCTCAGGTGAGGTCACTCAGGCATGGGGACACAGATCACCCTCCCTGGAGGAAGGATAACTGACCTTGTAATTCATGGGAGGCAAAAATACACACATGGATATTTAATGAAAAAGAGCAGAGGTGCTGCAAGCTCACCCCCTCACTTCACTTTGTGCTCCTGCATCCCTGGGTTCCCACTCCCACCCCTGTGGGAGCTTCACCTGTGAGTGAAATATCCTGGTGCTCCTGCTGGGGCTCCAACTCCTCTGCTGGAGACAACAGTCACAGAATGGTTTGGGCTGGAAGGACCTTGAAGACCCTCTGTAGTTCCCAGCCCCTGCCAAGGGCAGGGACACCTTCCACTATCCCAGGTTGCTCCAAGCCCTGTCCAACCCAGCCCTGGACACTTCCAGGAATGTGAGACTCATCTTCCCCGAAACTCAGGCTGCAGTCCAGCTTAACACAATTTAATCACAGAGCAAAGGGAACGATCCCATCCTCTCCTTCAGTCCTTTTTTTGCAGGAATGTTTTGTGCCCAGCAGCCTCCCTGGTCCAGCTCCCAACACGTGCCAAGAGCAGCGGTTGTGCAGCCAAGGGAGGCGGGAGGACACGGCTGAAAAGGCAGCTGGGCCCAGCTCCTTCCACAGCAGCTCCCAAAGATCCTCTCCAAGGGATGCTGAAAGCAAAGCCAGAGCCACGGGCTCGGCCAGCAGCCCAGGGAGGGATGGAAAAGCAGAACTGCCCAGCTCCCTCCCCTGTGGATGAACAGAAGCTTGGGCTGTCCCCAGGGATGGAGGTCCCTGCCAAACCCTCTGGTGTCTCAAAATACACGAGGTGAAAGCTGCTCCTCTGGCTCTGATAAGATGCCTGTAATTTCAGCTCCCTATCTGGTTTCCCTCCCAAGAGTTCCTCTGCTTTCCACTGACAAGGTACAGAAAACACTCAAATGTAGTTACCTATTTATCTCTCATTAGTACATTTATCACTCCAGTATCACCCAGCAGCCAGAGGTCACTGTTCCAGTCTTTGTGGCTTTTAGCAGAACTATTATTCAGGCTGTCAAATCAATGGAAATATTTCTGAAGTCAGTCTGTCATCTGTGCCCGAGATCTTATCTCGGCGTGGCATGAGACAGACTGTCAGAGAAGTGACATTCAGAGCATAATCTCATCAGAAAGTGTAATGACTGGTTTATTTCCCAGTAAATACTGGCCAAGAATATCACCAATGCCATTCTCAGTGAGGTCAGCAGATGACACCACCAGTTTTATCTACTGATATTTCTACTGATTCCCTAGTAACGACATGGGTGTCAACTAAACCCATGATATAAAGTCGTTTTTATTTTTGACAGCAAAATTAAAGCTCAAAGATATCCCCTTCACAGATAAACTCTGATGGAGATGAGAACTTCCCTCAGGACTGCAAAACATAACCAGGCAAGGATGGGAAGTGCAGCTCTCTGGATGAACTTCAGCTCAACCAGATCTTCTAAGCAGCAAAACAAATCTAACAAAAAACTTCCTAACCCAGAAAAACCACTGACAAACACGATGGCTGCAGCTCTCTGCTGTTTTTTCCACAGCACCATCATTTAGCCAACGGATTCCACAGCTCCATAGATTTAAAGGAATGGAGAAACCACTTCAGGACTGTAGCTTGACCTCTTCTACAGCACTGACAATGACTCTCTCAGCAATTCTGCAATTAAGCCCAGATCTTCTGTCCAACCTGCAGAGATATCCAGTTCCAACATAAAAAAGTGGGGGGGTTATCCAATGCAGAATCTACCATAACTTTAAATCACCTTTGAAAACAAACTGTAAAAATCCTCATTTCTTAAAAATCTCTCTCATTCCCAACTTGAGCTTTCAGGCCCAGGGTATTGCCACACTCTGT
This sequence comes from Cyanoderma ruficeps, assembly GCA_008694505.1. Lineage (NCBI taxonomy): Eukaryota > Metazoa > Chordata > Aves > Passeriformes > Timaliidae > Cyanoderma > Cyanoderma ruficeps. The sequence goes on from VZDJ01006028.1 coordinate 21,238,944, forward strand.
CCAGGGACAGCACAGTTTTTAAAGCTCTCACTCTAAGAAATGTTTAATTCTTGCATTTCTTTTCATTGCAAGTGCAAATCTGGAGGAGAGATCTCACCAGCACTAGATCTCTTAGAGCACCAGACAGAGAGAAACTGAAATTATTTCACACCTCAGGATGTGTCTGCATACATGAATTCCAGAGCCATGCCAGTGCACATTAAAAACCCTCACACAACAGAGCTGACTCTCAATTCTGGTTTTACAAGTCGCTGTCTAAACTCTGAGAGAGTCCTTTCGTTGATGTTTCTTAGCAGGAATCTCCTCTGCCGCGTAGATTAAAATGCCAAAAATACACCTTGCACGGGAGTGGGTAAAGCTGGATGACCTTCAAAGCTAATAGAACAATGAGGTTTTCACTCTTTCAACATCACTTCCTCAGAATTTTGACAGCAGTCTCCAGGACCACAATCCTATCAGGCTATTAATATTATCCTAAAATTTGTTTAGAAACAGAATTAATTGATAATAGCTCTGAAAAGCCTCGTACTTGCAAAAGATAATCTGCGCCTCCTAATCTCTAGCACCCTACTGTCGAGATAATTAACAATTAAAAAAAGAATAGTTAAGACATCCGAGGTGGCGATTTACTCTTCCTCGTAATTGGATTTGGTGATAAGAGCATTTCTGAAATGACACAACAGGCCTCTTCTGAATGACAAGATTTGGAGTTTGCAGCAATTTGAAACACACAGGTACTTTCTGCTTAAGGCACCTTGAAGACACTGTCAGCTGAAGTTTTGGATATCCTTAAACTTATCCTTGAATTTGCTGGTACCACCAAACTCTCAAAGTCAACAGAGTTCACTGAATTGTTCATAAAATAAAAATGCACATTTTTCTGAAGCCAGCAAGTAACCAACGCATCAAGACAAGATAAAGTGAGAATTGTCCTGAGATATTTCAACGAGGAGTTGGTGTGAGCAAACAGCATCTTCAAAGCTCTTCCTAACAAGGCATCTAAGCATGAATAATAGGATCTCTTGTTCTCTTTTATTTACTTGAAATATTTAAATTGAGACCTCCATGCTGCAGGGATATTTATGTGCATTAAATCCGCTGGACTTGGTCAGTGATAAACAAAACCTTTCTGCAAACAACTGCAAAACAAACATCTCATCTTCGTTTTTTTAACGTGGTACAGGGCAAGAGTTATTTCAGTTGTATTTTGGATTATCTGGTCCTCACAAGCAAAGCCAAAGCAGGGTCAGCCCATGGGTGAAGTGTCTCCAAGGAGGGATGAGGCCCTGCAGGAATCAGCCCTGGCCCACCCACTGGGAAGGGCTGTTGTGCTGCTGTCGACCCTCAAAATTCCAACCAAACTCTAATCAACACTGAGGGTATTACAGACACCACTCACAAGGCAACAGAGGATTCCAGGGCTTTATATGGCAACATAAATAAATAACAAAATCTGGTTTTTACATTACTCAACGCAGAAGGATTTTATTTGTCTCTGGAACAAAATATTCCACTCAGCAGAACCAGAACTTGGTTTTCAGGTCATCTGATTGGGTATTCCTAGAATATAAGCCTATCCCTGCCTCAAGACTGTGCTTCAGTGGGAAGTTCAGCCCTGGATGTGTGTAAATAATGTCAGTGCGAGCACCAAGGTCCCTCAGGTTGTCCTCACTTTAGCCTCAGTAAGGTCTTAGTTCTTCTGGATCGGAATTTTGGAGCCTTCCTTTGTCCCAAGCCTCCAGGAAAGAAAAAATACCAGTTATGAAATTTGGGATTAATCTTACTATGAACTGACAGTTCCCAACATCAGCACCAGCATTTTCCCCTCAAAAATCCGCAAGTTTTTGTTTTCAGTTTCCAGTCTTGGAGCAGACTTGGTTCAGCTCAGCAGAGCCCCCAGTTGCTGCAGCATCTTCAGAAAATAAAAATTGATTCAGCTAAATGAAAGGATCCTACAGGATGCCACAGACAAGGCCAATTCCTGCAGCATCTACTGTTATCCAGCAGCTGGATATCCAGCACCTGAAGTCAAGAAGAAATCTGACTTTGGGCTCAATGCATGTATTTTTCTTAACACCCAGTATCTCCAAGATCTGGGCCAAAATTGTCATCCTGTTAAGTGTTGTACAGCCAGGTAGCAGAAAATGTATTTAATTTTTTAATATCAAGCCATCCTGTACATTACAACCTAAATACAACACAACAGATGGACAGAAGCAATGGGAAATGAGAAATAATGAATGAACCCAGTAATCCAGTGGATTAAACTACTACAATGCCAAGACCAACTCCAGGAGGTTTTTCGTAGACAACGCAGCAAAGAAGGAGATTTAATGGAAGTTTTAAGGCATCAGGAAACTTTGGGATCTTTAAAGAATATTTCTCAAACCTGGCAGCAGCAACATCTTTTTCTTTATTTGCTAAAGATTGTTCAGTGACCATTCACCATCCATAGGGAGAGGAAATAGTTGAATTTATTATCCAGCTTTTTTACAATTTTTTTTTTGCCTGCATGATTATGAATAGTTATCTTGGAGATAATAAGCTCCAAAGACTCAAAAGATTATTTCATTTACCAACACCCATCACGTTTTGTATTTCAAGAGTCCTTTTTATACCCAGACCATCAACTCCTCTAAAAGTATTCTGAAATTGCCTTTTTTCATCTTATTTTTTAATATTATTACATGAATTTACAGGTAGAAGAACAGCAAAGTTAAAAGATACAGTGCAGGAAACCAGACTAAATCAATCCACAGGTCTTTACTCCAAGATTTGTGTTCCCTACCCTGAGCCACGGTTTTTCCATGTGCTTCCTCTTAAATGTCATCGTCACCCTCACTCAGATCAGCAGAGTTTCCTGAGGACAATCCTTTTAGGAGGCCTGACTTAAAAAGTGCTGGTAGTAAAACTCCAAAAACAACTGAGGAACTGTTGACCAGAAAAACTAATTATCCTTAGCGTTTCTGGACTTTATTAATAAAATATTTGATAAAGTGAGAAATGGGAAATTATTAATGATTTTGGAAAAGACAAAGTAGAGTATAATTACGAGATTATACGAGGGGAGAAAGGAAACATCTAACTAAGAAGAAGCTGAAAAATTAAACTAATGGCATGGAAGACAACAATCAGGGATACTCCTCAAGTATCATCTTTGGAGCATCTTAAAAACAAAATCAATTAATGATCCTGACAGAAAGTCTGCACATGGTGATGAATCCGCCGAGACTGAAGTCAGAAGCCACATCAATACAAGTGAATTGAAGCACCATAAAAAGTAAAAGAGAATCCTAAGGGCAAGAACTAAACAGAAATTTAACGGTGCAGCATCCAAGGTCACCCACTTTGGAAACAACAACTTTGCAGGCACAAAAAGATCATCAGCTGGGAAGATCAGGTTTTCTGAAGTCACTATGACCAAAAGATACAATGCAACAAAAGCACCAAAAAGGCCAAGCCTGACGTAGCTGAGGATGCTGCTATTTCCTATCCAGAGAGAAAAGCATTGTAAAAGGCACTTCTTTTAAGCCGTTGACAGAGTTCCTCACACTCAGCAAAGTATTCAAAACAAATTAAAACTTATGTGTGTTCCAAAGGAAAAATCAAACAAATAAGAAAGCTGTGCTATCTTGGATCACCAAAAAAAAAAAAACCCAACCCTAAAAAAAGAATTAAAAAACAATCTAGGATGTGGTAGTGACTTCTGTGGCTAAAGCCCATATGGTTCTCTGATAGAACATTCTTTCAGGCTGTTTAAAGTGCTCCACAATCTGACCAAGAGCCCATAAATACATGATGCAACAACTTAAGAGTTTGACTTCGGAATTTTCCTCCCTCACTTCTCCCCAGTAATGACTCTGTTTATTACTTGTGTGAAGACCTCACATCTGTTACTCGATGGCAGAGAGTCTCCTCTGGCTGAGGTAGGGTTGGACTCTGTTCAGCGCTGAGCTGCAGTGAGAGTCAGCAGGAACGCTCTGCACAGCTCTGGAAAGCAGGAATGGGAAAATCCAACCGCGCTCTGGGTTGGATGGCGCTCCTGGATCCTCCTTGGTGACAGGAGCAGCAAGGCCAGAGGTGACAAGGTGCCAGCCTGGTCCTGAGTTCCTTCTGAGTGCTTCCCAGATCACTCAGGAAGTCAATTCTGTAATTGACTTCAGTGGGTTACATTACACACGGGCTGGGTGAATCTTGCTGGGAGGGGTAACTCTTCCCTCAGCTTGGAGCTGTTCTGGACAGCCCAGACATTAGGAACAACCACACGAAATGTAGCCTGAACGTGCCAGGGGCCACTTCACACAGTTTGTGTGACAAGTTTGTCACGGCTTTCCCTGCCTCCTGAATCCGCATTAAAATAACTGAAAAAATAACAGATTAGCTGATTAATGCAAGCTCTTTGTTCCTAATTCCTTCTGTGTCCTTTAAACAGGACAATCACAGGAAGAACAACACCATGAAGGACTGAGGCAACTCAAGAAAGCTCAAAGAGAGAGAAATCACAGCACCAGACTGATATTTTTACACTGTCCTTACAGCAGGCAGCATCTAGAGGTCTCAACATGATTGTAAAGAGCAAGAGGTTCTGTGTATGAACTCAGCACAAGCCCTTACCTCACACAAGTTGTGCCCTAAAATGAATGGCACCAACAGTTACATTAAATCAAGCTCTGCAAGGCAAATTATTTATACTGGATACAAATAAAGCTGGAAATAATAAGCTCCAAAGACTCAAAAGATTATTTCATTTACCAACACCCATCGTGTTTCGTATTTTCAAGAGTACTTTTTATACCCAGATCACCAACTCCTTTAGAAGTATTCTGAAATAGTCTTTTTTCATCTTACTCTTTAATATTATTACAAGAATAATTTTTGAAATTGAAATAATGAAATAATTTTTGAATTTTTTGAAATTCACAGCAATTAACACTCCCACGACTGAACTTCATTTGTTATCTCAGCATTAAGCAAAGCACTGCACGTGGAAAAGAACAATTCCAACTCCTCACATACATGACCAGGTCTACACCAGTAGTAGCTCTTCAGGAAAGACTATTCCAAGAAGAGATCCCCTCAATCAATACACAAAAGTGATCAGCAAAAAACAGATGTTAGGCTGGAGGTCAGAGAACAACAAGACATGGATTCAGCTGCTTGTGTAAACCAGAATATTAACCCTGGAAATATGGAAATCAGCTCGGCTTTGGTCCCCACTCACCTGCCCCAGGTCACTAAAAATTGAATGTAAGAATAGAAAAGGTCCAGAGAAGAGTGACAATTAATATTATTAGAGGCAAGGGAAGCCTTGGTGTCTGAGAGGAGATAAGAGAGTGACTGTTAAGTTCAGAGAGGAGATAAACGAGCAGCACATTGATAGCAGCACGTACAGAGAACGATCCTGGATAAATGCAATGTTCTGCCTTATTCTTTCTCATGATACTCATGCCAGAGGGACCTTTGACTTTTTAAACACATTTTAGCACATAAAATGAAACTAGGTATAATTAGGTCTCCGGAAGTATCCTGAAGACCTTAGCAGGATTTAGAAGGAATTATATATTTATGTGAATAATAAGAACGCCCAGAGCTGCAATAGCAGGATTAAAAATACAGGATAGGGGATAAGAGCTTTTGTCCACAGCCACGAGGCTGCTGGCCAGGTGTGAACCAAGCACAGGATGGAGAGGACAGGTAGAAAGAATGATAAACACCACAACCATCATCACCTGGGATGAGATCCTGCTTGTCACCTTCACAAACAGAGGGACAGAACACTGAGGATCTCAGCTGGTGCTGCAGGAATGCAGCAGAGTACCTGGACTAGAGGAGAATTCCCATTCCTAAAATGTGGGTTTGCTGCACGAGCCAATGTTGTTACAGATCAGACTGACAGAGGTGCTTTTTCTAAATGTTGATTTCAGTTATTCTGACCTTGGCAGATACAAGAATTTTATCTGAAGTCTGCTGCAAGAAGCTGCCCCTCCCACAGATGATCTTTTTATTATTTTTAAAAAGAGACAGAGAGAGAACAGAAGGACACAAAAAGCACCTGAGCTCTCTAGGAAGCAAAATAACTCATTAGATGCTGGATCCTTGAAGAAACCGGAGTCTGGTGAGGCTTTGGACAGACATCCTTGCGTTCTATTTTACTGCCTGCAATCTGCCAAACAACTGGGATTTGCTTCCAGCTGATTAGAATAGGAAGCTTGTATATTATGCATGTCTGAGAGGGAACAGAGCTTGATCTAATGCAAAATAAGGCAGATCCTGTGTGCCAAGCAGAAAATGGCTGCTCTTGCATTTTATGAAGACACAGAGCAATGACCCTGAGCCAAACCACTTGAACCTTCACACAAGCAGATGATTCTTGCCTGTGTCTGAATGGTAAAGTGAACTTTGCTGGGTGCCTTTGCAAAGTGCCTTCGCTCTGATCTCAAAGCATTTCTGGAGCACAAGCAGCAAAGATCCTAAAAAAAAACCCCATTCCCTGTGTCTCAAAGGACTTAATGAAGTTGAATCTTCCTGTGGAAGTTGCTGACTAACAAACACCTTATGACAGGATTGAAAGAGTTGGAAAAAATATAAAGAAATCACCTGATGTTTCTCTCTGCATTAAGATCAAGTATCTCAGAACCAGGCTGACAGATTTCAGCTAATTTGCTTCTGAGAAATGATCTGTAGCTCCTGTAGATAACCTGCTTAATGCTGTGCCATTCCTGAAGTCAGGAAGTTTCTCCTAATGCCAATATTTCTTGGTAACCCAAGAATTAGAGGCTTTTGGCACTTTTCCCTCAGCTTGACTCATCTCCCAAGCTGGTAGTGGTAGGGTATTTTACAGCTGAGAACAACGAGTCACCAAAAGGTTCAAGGACACCTGAGGGTCACAGGGACAGCAGAGATAATTCCCAGCCCTCCTCACCTCCCAGCAAACCCAGGAAAGATGAGCAGCATTCCCGAGCCAACCCGTGGCCATCGTTATATTGATGAGAAGCTGCTGTTCTGTTTCTAACAATGTAGCAGCCTAATGGACGGGGCCGAAGGACATTACTTCCTGCTCTGCTGTCAGCTTGGAAAGGGAGAAACACAATGAATCCCAAACTTAAATCTCCTCCAAAGCCTTGCACAGGAAACTTAGATCCCCTATGGGGCCGGTATTAAGGTTCTGCTGGAAGACATAACTAAGAGTAATGGGATGAAATTAACTAAGAAAATTTCCTAACTGAATTTCAGGAGCTAATAGAGCTCTCGTGTTCCCCAGGGAAGCCGTGGAAGCCCCGGCGCTCAGGAGAGCTGCAGTAAAAGCGCTTTCACAGTCGGAAGGATTTCTAATAAGGCACGTCAGGCCTCATCTCACTCGGGGCCAGGACCATGCCCAGGGCACTGCCTCAGGATCAGGGTGGGATGAGCCTCTTCCAGGAGGCAAAACGAGGCTGAATCTCCCAGCACCACGGTGGGAATGCAGCAGTGACTGGTCTCGGCATGGAGATGACCTTCCACAGCTTGGGTCGACTTTGGGGGGGGAAACAAAAACACTTTGGGGGGGGGGAAACAAAAACACAACTGGTTAAATCAGACAGAGCTGGGCAGTGATGCCACAGTAATCATGGAATTATGGAATGGTTTGACTTGCAAGGGACCTTAAATTTCATCTTGTTAGAATTCTGACACCTTCACTATCCCAGGGTGCTCCAAGCCCCATCCAACCTGGCCTTGGACACTTCCAGGGATCCAGGGGCAGCCACAGCTTCTCTGGGCACCCTCATACCCAACAATTCCTTCCCAATATCCCATCTATCCCTGCCTTCTGGCAGTGGGAAAGCCATTCCCTGTGTCCTGACCCTCCATCCCTTGACTCAAGTCCCTCTCCAGCTCTCCTGGAGCCTCTTTAGGCTCTGGAAGGGTCTCCAAGCTTTCCCTAGATTCTTCTCCCCTCCAGACTGGAAACCCCTAACTCTCTGAGAGGAAAGGGGCTCCATCCCTCTAATCCTCATGGACCTAATGCTTTCCTGTACCTTGGAAAAATCGAAGGACCCCTCTTCCACAATGCTGGTACAACCATGCCTGTAAAGAAACCAGGACCTCATCCAACTCAAACCAAAGAAAATCAGAACAAAACCAAGCGGACCAAACAACTCCATGGAATCATCATCTTTTTGTTAAACTTCCCCTTCCTGGTGCTCCCAGCTGCGCCCTCCTGTCCTTTGGCCCGGCACAGCAAGCCAAAACAATTCAGGAAAATGCAGGGGGAAATAAAAAGGATTTATTTTTCCTGAAGCAGGCTGAATTGGCTGCTATTTCCATCAGGCAAGAAACATCTCTGGCACAGCGCAGGGTGGCAGGAGCAGGGAAACTGAGGAGGAGGAATTGAGAAGGGTGGCGAGGCAGGGTAACACCTAAGGATGAGCTGGTGACAAACTGTTAATTCAGCTCAGCTACAGCACGAAACTGTACCCCCCTATCTCGGGAAATCTGAACCCATTTCTCTTCTGAATAAAGTCAAGTGAAACACCCGACTCTGTTCTGCCACCTATGAAATGGGAATGATGGGGATCTATAGCATCTCAGTCTTATTTAATCGAAATACACCTTTGCAAAAGGAGCTTCAGAAGCACAGACAAGTGTTAAAATAAAAACCCAGAGCCATAAAATCAAACCAAACAACCCTCAACCAGAAAGCAAAGTCCCTGCTCCCAAGACAAACTGAAATACGTTCAACTGATGAATTATTCATTTTTGTTTAGGGCAGAATTTACAGTTATTTTAATTTAATCTTTGGATAAAGCATACACTTAAAAAACAACACTCAGCTTCCCCCCTCAGTCTTTAACAGCACTCAAGAAAAGTGCCTTAAAATGGGTGTAAAATCACTGATTCTGCTGCCAATCTTAGTGGGGTTTTTTTTTGCCTGAAAAAGAAGATAAACCTCTACTCCAACATATGATTAGAAGAGAAGCATAAATCACTGGGGGAGAAAAATAATAATAATAAAAAAACCAGACTGACAAGACAACACAACTTCATTAAAAAAAGAGAAAGCCCCAAGGGAATTTTCAATTTCATACTTCTAACGAGAGGGGTTGAAAAGAAGAAGCAAAGCAGAGAAAAGAAGAAAAAAAAAACCCAAAACACAACATTATCTGTGGGACAAGACGTAACAAAAAAAAGAACACGAAAGTGAACCAGAAAGAGGCTTTCAAGTTTAACCTCGGGTTTGCACAGAAAGGACTCTTGCAGTCTTAGCTCTGCTCCCAAAGGAGGGCAAAGCCACACAACAACACCAGCACACTCAAAACTCAGCATATATTCCATGAGCAGGAGGCTCCAGAAGAGAACAGGTCAAGGTTGGCATCAGTAGCACTGCAGTTGTCTGAACCACACCTAGTCTGCAGTTAAATATAGAACTTTACTTTCTGGAACCACTGCTCCTCTTAACCTTCAGAGCATCAATATTCAGGGAGATATCTACAGAAAAATAAAACAGTAAAGGGATAAGGAGACCCGAATCTATTGTCCAAAAAATTCTAAGACCAGGGTTTAATAAACTACCCTGGGAGGATTCCAAAAAAGCAGTAAAGGCTGGAGAATTGAATTACAGAAACCACAAGCAGCATCCTGGAAATCCAGTATAAACCAATTAGTTCCTTTAATACACATACCCTGTACTCAGACCTTCAGGTGCATCAGACATTTCAGGATATGGCCCTAACTCTAATCTTCATTCTATCAGGTTGGCACCAATACAATAATTAATTGAACTGGAATTTTTTGTTGATTTAAAGCTTAAAAAAAAAAAAAAAAGAGAAACTACCTCTCATTCAGTTCATGGATCAAATCCTGACTGGTGCTGTGCATTTCCAGTTGGAGAACCTGCTCCTAAGAAACAAATCCCTCAAGATTTTGCAATCACATTCAGATTCTTCCCTTGAAGTGCTCTCAGCTGGTCTGACACACGCACTTTTAGCAACTTCAACTTTTACCAACTGAATCCAAGACAAAAGCAAAAGCAGGGAGCACAATTCAGTGATGGAGCAGGTCAACACCCTCATCCTCAACCAAGAAATGTTTATACAGCATCACAGCAGCATTTCACAGGGAAGGGGGAGTTCTGCAAAGAGTCCACTCAGGTCTGGATTCCATCCTCTTATCTCCAGGCATTAAACTAAACCATCAAAGTTAGTTCTAATTGCAGGAGGAAGCCAGAGAGGAAGATGCAGAGCCCTCCTCTGAGTGCATTAGTGGGATGGGATTGTCTCCTGGATCTCTCTTTCTCCTTCCTGGACAGGTATCAGCCCAAATGAACAAGCATTTTCCTGAGGTTCTCGGAGCAGCAGCTCCAAACCAGGTGCATAAATCTTTGTGTGCACCAACATCAGAGCCAGAAGCTGCAGGACACACAGACACAGTGCACTGAAAGTTGCATTTCGGAAGGGGAAAACAGTCCATTAAACTGAGATGCCTCCACTCAGAGTCAAAACTTAATCCTGCAGAGGAAAATGCAAATTACCAGACAAATGGCACCAGCCCACAGGCAATGTCAAACACCATTTTAGTGGCCAAATGCTTATTCCTGACCCTGGGGCACCAGGGGAACCTGATCTGCTTGGGCCAGAGGGGTCTGGTTACCTTCATCCTGCTGCTGTTATGAGTCATATCATGGCCAAGCCTGGAAAACTCCAGTGACCTGTAAGTGAAATCAGTGACTTTTTTTCCAAGGGCTCCCAGAAGAGCATTTTTCTCCCGCTCTTTCAAAACTTGTCACATAAAACAGCTCATCCTTACAGCTCAACGAGGCCTTTTAAAGCACAACAGTTAAACAACCATATTCCCATCACTTTATGGTGTAGCTTTATTGTCACACAACACTTTTACTGTGTTCTGGCCGAGAGTAAAACTCCTCAGCTTTGCTTCCCAGTACCCCACACAAGGCTGTGAAACCCAGCGCTCGCAGTGACCCAGCCAAGGCAAATTAATACTAAAAGCCAGGATTAAGGCAATGTGGCAGCAGCAGACTAAGGAGAAAACCCTGGCAGCAAAGACTTTACAGAGCACAAGACAGAGAGAACAAAACCAAGAACAACAAAGAAGAAGAATTTAATGAAAAATTAGATCGGGTGATTATGTATGTGCATTCACAACTGGATGATTTCCAGTGTCGAGACCAACTTGATTCTTTTAATCCCCAAACCCAAATCTCCCACGTTTCTAACAGATGTACTAAAACACCACAGTTTTAATGTCTGGAGTGTCCCAGCAGAGACTGGCTTGAGGAGGGAGGTGGATGAGGAAAGGGTGGCTTGCTCAGCTCTCTATCAGCAGTTTCCCCAGCAAAGGAGTCTGAGGCACAATCAGGGTTCAAACAGCAAACAACAGCAGTTACTGCACTTTGGGCCAGACAGAAAGCAGGAAGAAAAACAGCCATGCCCTAAACAAGCCATGCCCAAAGAGCTCTAATTCTACTCCCAATAAGCATTTCACACACAGAGGGTTGATCAGGAGATGGTGCTGCCCTGAAGGCACACAGAGCTGTGGTGGTTCTGTCCTTCTGCACACACAATCAGGACAGACAGACAAGCATTTCAAAGTGCTAAAGATCCTGTCTTGCCTTGTTCTGCCTCTGTGGAGGTGGGACACTAGAAAAGCAAACTATCACATCACAGGACTTTGCATTAGTTGGGTCTAACAAAGCAGAACAGATTTCAAACATTTACATTATTTCCTTTGGGGAAACATCCAGGCAAAGCCAAAAATATCAATGCCAGATAAAATATCAGTGCCAGGCCAGAACAGGGAAACAAACATTTAAGTTACTGGTTCCAGTCCTGCAAAGACACACAAGTGTGTCCAGCCTGTGCTCCTGAGGGAGCTCAGGATTTGAGTCTTAGCTCAGGCAAAAGATGCTCTCCTGCTCCTAATCAGTTCCTAAGACCCCCATGCAAGCAAGAGGAGAGGGAAGCATTAAAGGAATGGTAAAAACACATCCTACAAATCTGCTGGCTGAGGTCTCACTGGGGTTGCAGACCAGGGAGGTGTGTAACACACACACAATCATCCAGTCCTTCCATGGAAAGGAGGTTCCTCATGGAAAAGAGGGGGAAAAACTCCTCCCAGCCATTTAACCCTGGAGAGAAATAAGCATTCATCCTTAAACTACATCCAAGTTCCCCAGCCCTTTTCTACTGTACAACATTATCCACAAAAGAGACATTCCTGTAAGCAGAGGGAAAGGCAAAGCACACCCGGGCTCGGAGAGGAGAGCTGGGAGCTCTAATGATCACCTGCCACTCTGCACATGGATTTGAAAGATCCACTCTGCTCTGTGCTGCTCCCAGCTCCTGTAAAAGGCTTCTAAGAGCCTTTTTGGACCAGGAATCTACTGCTTGTTAGGCAAAGTTCTGCATCCCAAACAATTACAGCGCTGCTGAAATGCCGGTATCTGCTTTAAAACACCACGAGGCATCAGAAGGACAAGTCAGGAAAGTGCAAAGGAGAAATGAAGAATGGAAAGAGCCTGAAAGACCCTCCCAAGAGAGCCTGGATCAGGCTAAGTGGAAAAGTTTCTGCAAAAGCAAAAAGAGCTGAACACCAACATGCTCAGACTGAGCTAAGGACACGATGTACAAAAATAAAGAGATCCTGTCCAGAGCAGCGTTACGATTTTTTAAACAACACAAGAGGCAAAACAGCTCCTCCTACTCCATCACCACAAATCAAATCCCTACAGGCTCGCATGAAGCTACAACACACCAGCGAAACCAACACCAGAGCAGGGAAAAGGACCCTTGTCTGGGCTTTAGAACTCCCATCTCCAAACCCCCTGAGAGAGCCACCACGTACCTCTCCATAACAGCCAGGCACTCCTTTCTCCACGTGAAGCGACTGCCTCGCCGTAGTCTGAAGGTCCCAGAGGTAGCTGTGACTGGGGGAGGCGTCTGTCTCCATTCTGGCTCTTCTATTGGGATGGGAGCGGGTCTCATGCTTAGTGTAGCCCCTAAGGACAATAAACACTTTGTGTTTCCCACAGGGTTAAAAGTCAGGCCCATCCTCTCACTCCTGCTCGTGGGGAAAAAAAANAAAAAAAAAAAAAAGACAAGACAGGTGATGAAACCGTTCAAACTGAAAAAAAAATTAGAAAGGATTATCAAAGACACCTTGAAGATACATAAAGCCAGCGAGAATTCCCATTTCCCAACCTCCAAGGCAGAAGGGGATGACCATGGAAATCCAAGGAGCTGATGGGCACTTAGGAAAATCTGTCCTGTCTTCATCAAGAGGAAAAGGAGCACACACAGAAAGGGTGAGCTGTGCCCTAGCTGGGATTCATTTAGGTTGTGCTGACACCTCAGCTGTCACAAAATAGGAAATAGCAGATTCTATCTAATTATACAACAGCTTCAGGAAGCAAAATGGAAATTTATAGCAAAGGCATTTCAGTGTGTCCAAAGAGCTGAGAAAATACCTGAAGCAGCTCCACCAATTGAAAACACACTCTGTGGCCTGGGCAAACATGGGCTCACGAGTGCCAGGGTGCTTGAAAAAGTCACTGAAAGCAGATTAACATCACAACCTTCCTCTCCTGCTCCCCTTCTTTGGATATATTTCTCCTTTCCATGAGTCTGAGCTGGAAAGCCTCATGCACCAGACAGGATTTGGCAAGATGCCTTCGGGAAAGGCCCCTTTGAAACTTACCCCTGATCCTTTCCACAACAGCCTCTCAGTTAATAAATCAAGATAAATAAATCAAGATACTCTGGGAGATCGATCTTTCCTACATCTCTTGGTGAGGGATGGGAACCTGGGATAGGACACGAGGACAGAAACCAGGGTATGTTCTGAAGGACAGCTTTGTGCTCAGTGACTTCCTCTGCAGGGAAGGGAGAGCTGTTCTACTGTGCAAGAAAAAAAAAATAGAAAAAAAGGCTGTATGAAAAGATAAATCACCACCTATATCCCATAAGCATCCCGAGTTCCAGTGGAATTCCTGCACTGAGCCAGCCTGGACAGATCCAGGAGGAGCAGCAGCCCTGCTCACGGTGTTGGGCACACTCAAGGGCTGTGACAGCAAACCCCTTTGGGTGCTCAGGCTCACTCAGAATGCCTGGGATTTAATCATCAAAACACACAGTGTTAGTGCAACAACACTGCTCCTCTAACACACACAGGAGAGAAAGGGTCAAGGGAAGCTAAGAGTTTAACCAATAAACAAACTCTTACAGCTAAAAAGCAAGAAATGAGCTGTTTAGGCACTTGGCCGTGTTCCTTTCCAGAAATGCACACGGAGTCTTTCCCTTCCTGCCAGGGGCTTGTGTTCTGCGTTAGGTAGTGGAGCCCAAAATAATTTACAAATGTTCCTCAGGAGGAGTCAGTAGGAAGTGAAGCCCACAATCTCTGCCTTGCACACACAAGGCACAGTGCCTCTCCCTAATTCCCAGCTAACGAGCCTACACAGATTACTTGGTTCCACTCAAACATGAAATATTTCCTATAGTGCCAATTTACTGGGAGGCCATTTCAAGGAGAGCTCCTTATCTAGTTTTTCTGCTACTTGCACAGTTTAGGGGGCTGAGTGGCTATCAAGTTGCCAGGTTTTAAATACACTTCAAAAACTTAAAAAAAAAAATAAATTAAAATTTTAAAAAGAGACAGAGAAGAACAGGAAAAGGAGCTAGCTTCCCCTGCACTGGAGAGTACAGGAGTATCAGCGATGCCTCACATCAAGGCAAAGAGATGCAGAGTCGTTCCATTAAATTTGCCTGAGATTTTTCAGACAAAGGTTGGAAAAAAAAAAATCTGCATCGAAAGCATAAATTTTCTGCTGCTGCTACAGGTATGTTCATGTACTGAATATAATACACTTTTTTTGGTTTTAGTAGCCTTCCTAGATCAATTTAGCCATTTCTCTTTTCTATGGGGTAACATCAATATCAGCAGCAGATAAGACAGGAATATGCTGAGAATTACAAGCAAGTACCCCCACAAAGCAAGAGAGGAGGATCTGAATGCATAAAGAGGCCCAAAATGGGCTTGGATAAACGTGTGGAAAAAAGGCAACACGGGATGCTCTGAGCCCCTTCCAGAGCCTAAAGGGGCTTCAGGAGAGATGGAGAGGGCCCTGGGATCAGGGATAGAGGGACAGGACACAGGGAATGGCTTCCCACTGCCAGAGGGCAGGGTTGGATGGGATATTGGGAATAAATTCTTCCCTGGTGGGGATACCCTGGTATAGGCTGCTGAGAGAAGCTGCTGTGGTTGCCCCCGCCCCGTCCCTGGAAGTGTCCAAGGCCAGGCTGTACAAGGCTTGGAGCAACCTCGGATAATGGAAGGTGTCCCTGCCCATGGCAGGGAGTGGAATGAGATGACTTTCAACCCAAATTTATCATTTATGATATGCACATTTGATAAGGAACTTATGGAGCTTTTCCTCATCCCCCTCTCTTCTGTGAGCTCCCATTTATTCTGCTGCTCCAACATTCCATCACAATATTCTCCCCACCCAGGTCCACTTCCTTATAACTTAGCAAGTTACATCCTAGTCACCAGTTCAGATTCTTGTTTTAAACCCCTCAAACAGCTTTTAAGGAGAAGTGAAACTTCTCTCCTGAGCAGACAGAGCGGAGAAAACGCAGTACAAGGTTCTCAGTGTGTGCATCAAACAGCAAGACACCTCTGAGGGGCGCAGAGGTGAAGCGCCTGGGAAGAACTCCTTTCACACACAGAAATGAAAGGAGACAGCTCTCACTCCCTGCCAGTGCTCAGCACCTTTTTCTACAGCACTTTGTTTTCTCTGTGAATTTTCTGTGTGACTGAGGATGCTGCAGATGGGTTTGGGGGAGAGGAGGCAGGAGAGGTGCTCTCCAACTGGAATGCAGCTCTCTCCACGTTCAAAATTCCTCCTGGCAAAGGCCTGCACATCCCAGAGCCCATCCTGAAGGAAGGGAGTTGCTCTAAGAGCATCACATGCACTCGCTGCTCCCCATCCCAGGGCTCAGGCAGCTGCCACAGAATGGTCACAGAAAGCCTCAGGCATCTCCCAGCTCCAAGAAACCAATTCCTGGCAAGTTTTCACTTGCAGCAAGTACCTACTGTACATTATCCTGATAAGAACAGATGCCTCACTGTATTTTTAGCCAGGCTGACCCCAGATCACACAATAAACACCTCTTGGTCAGAGCGAAGCCGCGCTGGATTGAAATCAGCAGCAGCACAAGGTTCCCTACAGAGCCCGTGGTGGGGAGGAGAAGGAGCAGAGCAGGGACTGTTTGCTCTGCAGCTCTGTGGAGCACCACATCAACAACCATTCCTTCCCAGTGCAAACCTCGTGGGACAGCCAGCCCCTGATTTCAGGTTGGCTTTTCTTTCACAGCTAAACAAGAACGGCTATGGAAATAACAAGAGAGATGCTACATCCTGATAATAAGTCTCTTTCATTTTCCCTTTTGTTCAAGGAGGAAGAGCCCATGGTTCTCTCCAAGGTGACCACAGCTGCCTTCCTATTAGAGAAGAATGTCAGAAATAAATACCCAGCCTAAATGGAAGCAGTCTATATCCATCTGTAACTTTAACGCATCATTTCAAGGTGCCAGCTTCAGTTTGCACGAGGCAGAAGAGACAAGCTTGAAGTTACTCCATAACAAACTTCCCACACTGCCCAACACCCAGTGCCAGAGAAACTAATCAGGCTAACAACTACCAATCTAAAAAAAAAAAAAAAAATTTAAAACCTATAGGCTCTGAAAAAAGTAGTTAAGAACATTGCAGGACACTACCAGCTTCTGAAGTATATAAAATTTACCTATTGCCAAAATGCTCTCAGTCCTTCACAAAACACAGGACAGACAAGTGGTGCCTGTATGAAAAAAGCTCCAGCTAAATGAAAAGCATCCCTATTAATTGGAGTAAATACCTTTCAAACACCAGCATTTAGCACTGACTTCTTCCCTCCAACAAAAAAACAAAAACTGCCTT
Source organism: Cyanoderma ruficeps (assembly GCA_008694505.1). Lineage (NCBI taxonomy): Eukaryota > Metazoa > Chordata > Aves > Passeriformes > Timaliidae > Cyanoderma > Cyanoderma ruficeps. The sequence continues at coordinate 21,255,909 of VZDJ01006028.1, forward strand.
TCACCCTAACTGGCAACTCCTTCCAGAAAAAATTTACAATCATTAGCACACTGGAATCCACAGCATTGCCATTAACTCTGACATCACTCCTAGCAAGAAAACATTGATTAAGACATTTTTTTGAGCAAGATTATTGCATACAGTGGGACAAGTGGGTGTTTTTCCCCTGTTCCATGAGACTTCAAGTCTCCTTTGCAACATTCCAGTCTGGTGCTGTCTGAACACCCACCACCAAGGACAGGAGAAATGCAGAAACTGCCCATGCAAACCAGCAATCAAACCCAGGCAAATAACAAACGGCACATTCAAGAGCTCAAAGCCAGCTGGAAAAGAATGGAAAGGATGGAATTGCTGAGTCTCTTCCATCTAGGACCAGCATCTGAACAGCAGCAACGCCCTGAAACTGCCCTAAGGCTCCCCAGCACCAAGTCCTTTGGTTGGCAGATGCAGCACTGCTTGTGGATGATTTATGGGATCACATAGCACATTAAAAAAAAAATCTCTTTTTATATATTTTTAAGTCATAATTTGCTTATATAAGCACAGTAAAAGACAGGTTGTGCTGTGAGGAGCTGAAGGCAAGGCAGGGGTGTCACCCACAGGGAAAGGTCTCACCTGTGTCCAGGAGATGGGAAAGGGAGAGGAAAGGTGAATTCTACAAGGTGCACAGAAAAACAGGCAGAGCTGAGGGAACGTCTGCCAAGAGATCTCCACTCCTTTCCACACAAACTATTCCCCCTTCACAGTTTAGAAATTTATTACATCTGCTGTCTAATCCTTCAAAACTCTTTCAATTATTTTCTTTCCACTACTACACAAATTCAGTCAAAAAATGGATTTACTCTGAAGATCCAGTTTTGCAAGATAAGGAATTATAGAAATTGGGGAACCAGTGGTTCCCAGAAGCCTCACTTTGCCCTCTGATAACTCAAACCTGCAGGTCCTTCTGCACACAGACCTGACTTTCTCTCAAAGGACTGAGAATTCCATCCCAGCAGCTGGAATTGGAGGAGATGGGATATATGAGAACAGAAAGCCAAATGCCACTTCTTAGGAAGTGAGCAGCTAGAAAAAAATACATGACAGTCATTTCATCCCCCAAGTTTCTTCCAAGGAGCACAATCTTTCACACCCTACAGAGAGTGTGGTGTTGGCATCACTTTTCTGGGAACATGGCAGGAAGCTCCACCGATTTCCTCATTTTCTGGCTCTAAGGAGGACACCAGGCCAGCTACTCTGTCTACTAATTACAGGTTACTCTAAGTAGTACCCAAAACTTCAGCTCAAGATTGGTTTTTGTAACAGTGATTTAAATCCAAGATTCTCTGGACAAGGTTGGTACCTCCCTTTACACATTTGTTCATCCCCATGTTAATTACTCTTGGCTATCTGGTCTGACCTGCAGTATAAGAGATGGCAACAACTCAAAGCAGTGGATTATCCTACAATGAATAAATAAATACAACCCCATTTTCCTCAGGTAGACTTTCCTGACAGCAACAGGAAAACTGAAGGTTCCTCCCTCTACCTCAGCCCCTACAAAGAAACCAAGGTCTGATTCTAAAAGGAATTTAAGTGCATCCAAATAGTCCCTTGGCTTAGGCAGAGGAAACAATTTGCCTTTTACACTCCTTGAAAATGCTGTTTAAGATCTCTTATTGGGAAAAAATGTTACATTCCAACAACCACTCTTCAAGGAGCTTTTCCATGTCTAAAGCAAAGCAGAGTTAACGTTGATTCATTTCAATTTCAGCCATAACCTTCAGTGTGGAAAGTCTTCCTTCCTTAGATACCTCTCAAGAGCAAAAGGACAAACAATATCTGAGCTCATGGACATGGGGAAAAAAGAATGTAAAGAGGAAGAAGTAAAGATTTTAGAACTAAGTTGAACAAGGGTTCTGTTATTAGCACAAAATACAATTTCCTAAACAGCTTCAGGTGATACTGCAAATAAAGGCCGCAAGGCTGGGAAAAATCTACACAAGAGGTTTCACCTTGGAGAGGGTTTTGGTGGTTTTTACACTTTCCAAAAACTCTCAAGTTTTCTCCACTACTTTGAAGGCAACACCTTTCATCAAAGGGGAATGTCTGGGAGTTACTTTGCAGGGTAAAACCTGAGCCTTTCCAAGCAGCTGGTATTGGATAGTTGTACCCAGGAATTCTGTTGATCCTCAGTACCACAATTCCAGCCAGTGCAAAAATCAAGGCTTCTTGGCACTTTTACTCTTTAAAACAACTAGAAGGAAAATGATGCATCAACATGTTAAGATGCTTAAGAGAAAAAACAGGCTCAGCTGTCCCTCAGAACCCACCCAATTTTAATCTGAATTATTCTCAGGCCAACTGTCAGCTGGAGCCATTTGATTTTCAGTTTACACATAAAGCAGAAGTTTTGAGGCTCTGTTTCCACTGGAGTTTTTCTTAGAATTCTGGATATTGAAGCCAAGTTCACATTAGAGAGCCTGAGTTTTAAATTCCTTAAAACAATTACACAGTTAATTTAATCAAGCCGATGTTTAAAGGAAATTAAACATAAATATTTTGATCTTCACAATAAAACTGTTAAAAGCGAAAAACAAGAACTGTGGTCAAACAAAATCTATGGAGAAGAACAATGCAAGGAAATTAATTCAACTGTGATTTTGAAGATTGCTGGTTAGTTAAAGATAATGAGGAGCTTTACTTCTCTTTTTGTATTCAAGATCTATTTTGAGATTTGAAGAAGCAGGTGGGATTTGAAAGACACATCTCCAGCTTATCACTGTAACGATCAACATCCCATCCGTGAGCTTGAGATCCAACCCAAAACCCTCTGAAGATTCTCTCTGACAAACTGTGTGGGGTGTTTTTGCTGCAACTTTATCTCATGCAGCCATTATTAATGGTTTCTATGACTTCCTTCTGAAGAGCCTCAGCTTATATTTCAGCTAAGCTGACTACAACTTCAGTGGCTGCTTCTGATTCCCAGATTTAGTGAGTGGTGGGAGGGCAGAGCAGGTATCTGTGGCTGAGAAGCTGGATAGACAGCTCTGGATGAGGCAGCTCTGGATGAGGCAGCTCTGGATGAAGCAGCTCTGCATCATTTGCTGCAAAGAAAAAGCAGATTTGTTCCCACCCCTCTAAAAATTAACCTGGTCAGAGGGAGAAGCTCTGGAGTACCCCAGACCAATTATCAGTGCTAATAAACAAAAGGCTTCCAGTCTGTAAATAAACAGCAGGAGATGTTTAGGCTGCATTTGTTTACCAGGATTTGTCTTCTCAAGCTGGTACCATCTGTAAAATGCCCTTTTCTTCTGTTCACTCAGGTCTGACCCCTGCTGCAACAGCCAATGGGAGATCCGGCTCTGGCTGATACCTGCGAAAAACCAGAACAGAACAAAAAAAAAGAGAGAAAGAGAAAAGTTCTTCTTTACCAAACATATTTAAGTGGTTTATCTACTGATAAAAGGTGGTGTCTTAAAAAGCCCAGGAACTTGTGATGCTTCAATTCCAGAAAAAGCAGAATTGAAGCTTCCCTGCTCCGTCCCAAACTGCCCAAATTTCTCCCTGGGGTTATGTTCAACCTTACTCAAGGAACACCCTGGAATAATCTGCATAATCAGCCCAAAAGCAAAGAGGGTAAAAACTGGGAAGCCAAAGCTATCACAAACTTGAGTTGGCCATACCTTCCCTGATTCCTAAACTTCATCTGTGAAATGGGAACGAGTCCCTTCCCCACTGTTATATATAAATAATGATTGTTAGGAAATCCTTATCATTCAATGCTTGAATAAGAAGGGAGATAAACACAGAAAACAGTTTATGTGATATAGATCACATCAGCCCAGAAATGGAGCAAACCAACTGTCAGCAGCTGTAACAATGGCCAGAAAACAAAGCAGAAAGACTAGCTGTCTGTCAGCTAAGCAGGAGCCAAGCTCAAGCTATCCAGGCATGATGAGGGACAAAACACTGCAGTTTTTAAAGCAAGAGCTCTAAGAAAACAGTAAGAAGAGGAAAAAAATCCTAGAAGTTAACACAGTTATGTCTAAAGTGTGACAGGGAATGAAGGATCAATGCAGGAAGGGCAAAAATGATCAGCAGAGGAACTACATAGAACAAGAGGTTCAGAAGTGCATGAAGAGGTCAGCAATATGTTCATCTAAAAATGCAGAGTTTGCTGAGTAACTGAAGCACTACTTCAGAACTCCCTGTGCCTTCCACAAGAGCCTTCAGCCATCAGAACAGGTTAACAACATCCAGACTCTCCTGAGAAGTGAAGTTTTAGGAGGTGCTCCAAGTACCAATATACTGCCAACACCACCTGTGCCACCACCTGCTTGGTGATATCACCCGGGCAGGGAGAGGCCGGTTTGCACACACAACCCAAACTACCTCCCCCCCTCTAGAGATGCATCAAGGTTTTATAAGCTCTCATAATCATATTTAACTCATGAAAAACAGCCCCCTGTAGTTTTACCACTTCTAATTTGGGGGTTTATTATGCTTTTTTTTTTGTGTGTCGAAGGTAGTTAACTTCAGAACGTCTCAACCTGACTCTCAGGTATCATACTCAGATGGGTTTACACCAACCAGATTTTTAAAATCACCGGGTTTGTACTCTTAATTGTTCTTCCTCAAACAGAAATCTGGAGGCTATGAAATTTAAATTGTCCTGGGGGAAAGGGATGGGTGTGCTTTGTTTCAGATACAGCAGTTCACTGCTGTTCAGCAGAGCTGTGCCCACTAAACAGACCCTGATTTTCCCAGAACCCACTCCCAGAGATTGCCTTGCCCTCCACTGACAGAGTTCAGGAACAGCTGGGGCAGCCAAGAGCTGCCTACCCCCAGGGCCCACACTGGGGATCTAAAACTGAGTTTATACTACTGGGGAAGTGGAATTATTCAACCAAACACAACCTTCAGACCGTGCCAAGTTTACATCAAGTAACTGTGGAAGCACACAAGTTAATACCAAAAGAAGGCAGTGTAAGTTGATAACATTCCCTGGCCCAAAACAAGGCTCCAGCCTAGCTGAAATCCTGCCATCTGCATGCCTGATCACCAGTGGGAAGTCCAAGTTTTGAAAATTTGCAGCTCTTGACCTCTTATGATTTATAAAGGCCATTTCTTGTCCTGGGCTGTGGGACACAAAGGTTTGTGTCTCACTGCTTTTGGCCGCCCTGCTCCCATTAATTAATCACCGGGTAACAGCTCCAGTCATTTATTTGTTTACTATGGTCCACTTACACTTATTGCAGTGAATTAGTGTGTGTTCAGTGTCTGGATAACAACCTAAGATACAAACACAAAGCACTGGTAGATAAAAATTATAAATAGAGGTTAAATGTCTGCCATGAGTGGAAAATCCGAATTCTGCTCAAGAGGCTGCCTGACCCTGTCACACGTGGCACAGATGTCACCACTCCAGACAATGTGCTCGAGGGCAAGGCACAGCAGCAGGAGCCAAAAAACTCAAGCTGGGTCTTGCCACGTCCACTTTCACGGAATCACAGAAAAATCTGAGTTGGAAAGACTTTTAAAGGTCATCTAGTCCAACACCCCCTGCAATGAGCTGAGACATCTTCAACCGGATCACGATGTCCAGAGCCCTGTCCAACCTGACCTTGAATGTTTCCAGGAACAGGGCAAACACCAACTTCCTGACCAACCCGTGCCATCATCATTACAAAAAGCTTCTTTCCACAAATGATGCACTGTCCCAACATCCTGAACTGCCTCAAAGTTCTCCCGAAGAGAGCTGGATCTGTGCTGGGATCCTTTTGTGGCTGTCATTAAGCCAGAGCAGCTGAGCCTCTGACTTACTGCGAGTCCTCACAGCTCATAAAGCTGCTTCTGCAAAATGTTTTTAAGGCATAAAATTTATCTGTACCTTCAGCAAGGTTCAGTGGCCCCAAAACCTTTAGTATCCCAACAGCTTGACCAACCCACGGTCACACGCAAAGGCTTTCAGAAGAACTCATCCAGAATTTCCCAGAACCCAGCGCTGTGGGATCCAAACCCATCCTTAACTCCTTTCAATGTAAAAAACAAACCCCCCAAATTGTCACGTCAGAGTTTCTTGCATCTCGAGTGGGTTTCACACAGTTGACTCACAGGACAGTGACCACCAGGACCCTCCTGTCATGTTGTCTCTAATCACACTCTGCTTCAGGGAATTGCACTGGCAGGAAAAAAAAGAAATCATCCTGCTGCCAAAAGCAATTAATGAAATCACTTCTCCGGAGTAGTGAAAATCCAGCTGTGCTGAGGAAATTCACACTCCGAGTGAAACAGGGACCTCAAGGAAGGCTGTGGTGCTCCAAGCTCAGCATCAGCAGGGCCACACACCTGGTTACAGACACCAGCAGTTTTCTCATGGAAAATACTGAAGGAAAGTGGTATCCACAAAGGATTATTGCAGTTCAGCTGCTGACTGCTTGTGTCACACACACTCCTTCCCACAGCAGGTCACACTTCCCAGTGATAAACAAAACAGCCTGTGCTCACTCCCCTGGCCAGCCCTGCTGTCTCCTACACAACTTATCTGAGGAGAGTTTCCCTTCCAAACACATAAAATAAATGGCAAAATACATCAAGAGAAGGCCACTGCTATGTGCAGCTCAAATCTGCTCATAACCCTCAACTCTGCTATCCATCAAGTCTTTGGGAACTGTTTTCACCTTCACAGACAGATTTGTTCAGCAGCTCTGCTTTGCATTTCTTTAATGTTTCTTTCAGGAGAGGTTTTCAGAAGCACCTGGAATACGTCAGACCTGGAGAAGAAAGTAACTGCCTGTGTTTTAATTCTTCACTTTGTAGGCAAAGTCCCAGATTCAGAGAACAAGTGCTTGCAAAGGACATCTATCAATTTAAGAGATTAGCAAGCTTGTTTACAGAAAACCTGCAAAGATCAAAATCATAGAAAAACAAATCTCTGTGTTGTCATGAGTATTAGAAAAAAAAAACAGGAAGGAAAATGTTTCTCAAAATACAGTTTCATGCCATTTGAGATGATCAGTAATTCAGGAATTTTCTGAATTCTCTTCACAATGGAACTAATTAAGCTTCCCTGTGTATTGGCATTTGCTCAGCATCCCTGTGTGTGGGTTCCAAACCTGTGGGGATTTTATTTGTTCCAGCAGTGCTCCAAGGCTGCCCTCCACTGCACGTGTGTTCAGCATAATCTAAAGCCAAGTCCTGGAGATCTCCTATCAATTAAAGCAGAGACAGCAGGACAGGGCTGGGTGGTACAAGTGGAATAATTGGGAAGGGTACCAGAACTGCACCTTGGAAAGCTCAATGTGTATTTAAAAACAACCCAACAAATAACTTCTGCATTGTACTGTTGATGGGGTTTGGGTTTTTTTAAAACGGTGGCTTGGTTTTTATGTTCTTAAGAACTGAGAAAACTGAATTGAAATTTCTGCACTGTAACCTCAGGAAAATAAGGGTGGGTTTTTTTTTAATTCCTTCACTCCATATGTATAAAAAACGGGAAAGGTAGTATTTCCAAACCTTGCAGAGGCATCATCCATCAAATCACTTTAGCCCATCTGCACAGGGCCCATCCCTGTGCTCTCCTCCCTCTCTCCTTTACTGTAGAACAGAAAGGCATCAGCTCCTGAAAACATTTCCCCACCCTCCATCTAACTTTGGAAGCTCAGACAGCATCTCTGAGAGAAGTTTAATTTTCTCTCTTCATCCTTTGCCTTCCAACCATAACCTGGTGCCCAAGTACAATTCTTGTGGCAATTTAAGCAAACTGCAACACACAACTTCAAATTATATTTGATAAAAATTTGGCAGCTCACCTGCCCCACGTGGGGCTGAACCCCCGAGCCCTGAGCAGGCTGCAGTGATGCTAAAAGCAGCTCCAAACACCAGGATAGGAAATTCCGCAGGAACTATTATTAGCTCCTGTTTATACTGTCATTTTTCTTATCAGTAGGAGATTATTTATACAGAGCCCAACCCAAGTGCTTCTTGTTTATCTTATTACAGACACCATTAAAAAAGTTTCTATAAAAAGCAGCTCCTGTTTTTAGGACCAGCACTAGTAAGTGTTATGCTAAGTTTTTGCTTCTTATCAATCATCCCTTTATTTTCAAGTCACTTTTTAATACCCTGTTACTATTTTTCCAACCTGCCCTGTCCTCTCCATACACGAGGCAGCTCTGTAGAATGTCTTCCAGGTTTAATTCTTCCTGTCAGACTCATTATCTAAATGACTTTTAAAGTTACTGGTAATTTTATAAGGATTAAGAGAGCCTCAACATTTTTCTACTGCAACAGCTGACTTTAACCTTCAGCTCTGTGTTCCTCTCTCCTGCATCTTCCCTCTCCATCACTTGCCTTATGCTACAGCAGGAAAAACAAGAGGAAAAGCTCTTTACTGACGCAGAGCTGCTCTGCAGGACTATGGATTCTCCAAGTGCTTTGCAATGTTAGAATTAAGATGGGGGAAAAGGAGAAATGTGTTTCTGAATGAACATGTAATTTGAAGAATTAGCAAAACAAGGTTAAAAAGAGTTTTTTCGAGGGGTCACAGTTGCAGTAGAGGTTTCTGCTCCAAGGACAGAACATGGCAAGTTATAGAATGGGAATAAATAAGGTAATAAGGACTGGGGAAACAGAGAATTGGTCCAGGTTGGAAGGAAAAGTTGCCAGCAGAGGTAGCCAAGCCACTCTCCTGGACACAACCAGCCATAAATTTTTCATTTTTTTCTTGCCTCTTCCTAGGGCAGAAAGAATGAAGACTAAAAGCTAGTTTTTCTATTCTCCTCTTGTACAAGTAACTTTTTAAAGAAAATCTTTATCAATAAGACTAAGGCTGTAAATCCTGATCCTCATTTGGGATCATACACTCTGCAAAGCCTCTGCCTATACAAATTGCTTTTTTACTGAACCAGAAGTGGTTTCCAGACATTCCTTGGGAGTCTCTTCCCCAGCTGAAAGGGATGTGGGAGGCATCTGAAGAATACTCAAAGTCATCCACAGCATTCATCAGGCCTGAGACAGCTCTGGAAGGGAGAGCCCTGGGACGCTCTGCTCCGGATCTCTGTCCCGAGTTATTTCAGTCACTCCTCACCACTCCCTGCTTTTGAGAGGAAGCTGATGTTTCTCCCTGCTAGAGCTGAGCACACTCTTTAATCTGGTCCTTCCAAAGATCTCTTTGAGATTTACCATTTGTCTCAGATAAGCCATTACTACATACTTAAGGGTGGCACGTAAGTGCTACACATCTGCTTACACAAGGCCGGGGGGTTTATTTAAAATGAATCAGCTCCCACCAAGCACAGGGGGGATGACTGAGATGCAAAGATGTCCTGTTTTCCCAAGGATTTGGCTTGAAAACAAGGTAAAAACACAGTGCCTTCAGCTCAGCCCTCATTCTGTCCCACTGTGCAGTATTTCTCTTGTCCCTCTGTGAGCACACTGCGGATCCCCCTCGTGTTACACAGGAGGGTTGAGTGGGAAGGGTGTGAAATTCAGTCAGCCACGTCTGAAGTGGATGGTTGGTGTCATTTACTCACAGGAGGAAACAATGAGAGCTCCCAAAGGCTAAATGCCAACTTAATGCCCACTGAAATCCAAGAGAACAGGCTCAGGATGGAAGGAGGGAAAGGATCAGGTGTGAAGAGACTGGTCTTGCCTTTCCTACAGCTTCTTGCAGGGTATCAAACACACGCACCAAGAAACTCAATTAATTATAATTAGATCCGTTCCTTTCACTGATACAGGATCTGGTGTGGTGATTCTGATTCAGTGACCCCACATGTGGCAGTCCCACTGACAAAAAAAGGTTGGCTCCTTTTGGAAAAACTCCTTTTGTGCAGTTTTCCTCTCTTTGCACTGCTTCTCTTGCAGGGGAAGCCAGCCTGGCTTGCTGGGTGCTACACAGAGGTTAATTCAGAGATGGGTTCTTCCAGGAATTTATTCAGGCAAGGAAGGAACAAAAGCAGGAGAGTGACCCACTAACTACCAAAATTTTAGAGTTCAGGTAAAATTTAAGCAACTCAACTTATACATTAATTTTTGAAGTATTAGTGCGAACATCTGGTAAAACCAGTAACATCCCTTACATTTATACAAATTGTCAATCTCATGATTTTCCAGATGAAACTGAGACCAGGGAAGGAAGAGTCATTTTACCCAGGGTCACAGAAGAATTGGAGACATGGAAGAAATTCCTGGCTCTGTGGCTCAAGCACCAGTTTGTGCTTGCCCACCTCAACTGCTGCCATGTCTGCAAACCCACAGCTCCCAGACAGGTGGGTTCCTATGACATTTCAATTCCTGAAAATATCATAAAAGAAACTTCCCTCCTACTGCTTTGGCACTCCCAGACATCAGGGAACCTTAAAAATTATCTATTTCAAGATCTTTATCCAAGCTTGAGTTAAAAAGTTAACAAATCTTAGAGGTGTAATAAGGGATTAAGCTTTCTGAATTTCATCATCAAGTCTTCATTCTAAAAGAAGGGCTGGAGTGAATCCAGGGAAGGGAACAGAGCTGGGGAAGGGGCTGGAGCACCAGGAGCAGCTGAAGGAGCTGGGAAAGGGGCTGAGCCTGGAGAAAAAGAAGCTCAGGAGGGACCTTGTGGCTCTGCACAACTCCCTGACAGGAGGGGGCAGCCAAACAGCCAGGTGGAATTGGGCTCTGCTCCCAGGGAACAGGGACAGGATGAGAAGGAACGGCCTCAAGCTGTGCCAGGGCAGGTTCCGGTTGGATAACGTGAACAATTCCTGCCTGGAAAGGGCTGTCCATCCCTGGCACAGCTGCCCAGAGCAGGGGTGGAGTCCCTGTCCCTGGAGGGATTTAAAAGCCACGTGGATGTGGCACTTGAGGACACAGATCAGTGGTGGCCTTGGCAGGGCTGGGAGAGTGGTCAGACTCAATGCTCTTAGAGGGCTTTTCCAACCAAAATCATTCTGAGGCTGCTCCAGGCAAGGCCTGTGTGCCTGGAAGGGAGAAATAATAACCCCACATTCCATGGAGGAGCAACAGGACTTTGTCACCCTCTCTGTAAAGCTCTGGGAACACACCCAGGGTAGAAGTGGCACCACTGCAGTGAGTTCACCTGTCTGGATGTGAGAGAAGGCTCAGGGCACAGAGCACCCAGAACCACTGCTCCTTCCAGCTAAAACCTGAGCTGCTCTGGTCATCCCTCAACCTCCCTTCAGATTTTCATTAACTGTGACTCAAAGGATGGATAAAACTTCCAACTCTCATCCTCCAACTCCTGGCTGCAGTGGTACCAGCTATAGCTGTGTCCCCTGACTATTCATATACTTTTTAATATATAAATACACATTATCTTTCTCTCTCCATACCCAGAGATGCAGATATGCATCTATTTGCCGCACTCAACAACAATTTAAGAATTAAGGAAAACCGTTTCCATTTTTAAGATAAGAACTTCAGGCTTTATTATAATGCTGTAAAATAAAATCTGCCAGCACAAGCCACAGGAAAAAAAAAAAAAAGTGATTCACTGGGGAAGTTCCATGATGTGCAGGACAATGGGTCTTAAATCAAAGGCATACATTATCATGACTAAGCTGACAGATCTGCACTGCAATGCAGAAAGCCAAGTGATATTCCAACATCTGCACCGTGCTCAGACAGGCAGCTCAGACACAGAGATTCCCAAAATGAGGAAAGGACTCCCCAAGCTCTTACCTGTTACCTGTGCAACAACTGCTTGGGAAATTCTCCGGTTGGCGAGGAAGGCTTTGATTTCCTCCTTTATCACACTGCTGTCCCTCCTACCAAAACAAAACAACAACAGGACACACAAAAAGATGGACGGACCAAAGTGCACCTGCAAGATGCAAAATGCCTTTATTTCCTTCATTTAGGGGATGAGAGTGGCATTAAAACAGCCCAAGTGCCTCCCTCAGTGCTGGACACTTCCTTTAACAAGTGTCACGTTTGATCAAAGCACCATAGCAGGAGAATGGATGACTCATGTCCCATATAATTCATATTAGGTGCAGCACTGCCATATGGAATGAACAAAGTTTCATTACACAGGGATGAATAAATCTCTCATACCAGCATAAAAACCTCACCCATAAAAATGAGGCAGAAAAATAAGGAATAAAGGATAGCAGGGGCTGCATGGTTAGTTACCCAAATGAATATGCATACACCAACCTCCTCCAGCATCCCAAGGAAGAGATCCAAAATTTTGCAGCCTCTGTCCTCACACCCCTCCTTCAGCCCCCTACTTAGTCCAGAGCTTGCACTGCCTGAACTGAGGTCTTTGTATGATTTTACAAGGCCTGCACAGGTAGTTCAGAAGGGGCTAAAACTGTACTAAAAAGGAGGCTGCACATGTACTGTGATACGCAGCAAATTTCAATTACATTAAACACATAGTTTGCCCCTCCTCTTCCTCTCTCCCTTCCTGAGAAGGGCAGGCAATTAAAACCACCCTTTATTAGGCTTTATGAAACATTTCCCTTCCCCATCTCCCCTCCTGCCCCAGCTGCATTGAAGGCAGACTCAAGCTTGCAAACGTAAATACAAAATGAACACTGTGCTGTGGGTTCATATTTATTTCTGTACCCAACACTCATCTTCCATATGCCTGCAAACACAAGTAATTTCAGTTTAAATAAGCACTAAAAGCACTACCTGAGACTCACTGCACAGGAACCCAAACCTCAGCCATGGGAACCTGGCACTCTGTGTACTCACCCCCTTCCTGCACGATTCCATCATCCTGCAGCCGACAGCAAAATGAGGTTGACCAGCTCTTACTACTCATCTCTAATCTCTAATCCTCTCCCCCAAAAGCCACATCTTTCCCTGAAACCTCCAAACTACTCCCAACATATTTTCATTCTGGAGCCTATGGACCCCAGTGCTCCCATAGGTACTTCAGGAATGGAGCAGTTTTGTGGGGAAAAAAGAATGAATTCCAACATTATGACCAAAATTGTTTTGAGACATTTGGCCTTTCCTCTTATTTCTTTCTGCTCTCAAAAGCCCACTGACTCTGACTTTCATCCTCAGGACTACAATACCCTTCTTTCTTCTTTGCCATAATGCTGAAAAGGAAGCTGCCAGAAGTAAAGGAAGGTCAGCCCTGAAAGGAAAACACCCAAATGGGTCTCAGAGAAAACTTCTGCTTCTTCTTTATCATTTGTATTTTCTTGCACCACTCTGCAAATCCCTGCCACAAACTGTAAACAAACAACATGCATCCTCTCCAGATCCAACTGGAAAAATCCAGTTGGATCTGGAGAGGATGCAAGTTGGATTCCCTACTCTCCCTCTATATGGAAGGAATTACAACAGCTGTGAAATAGTGGAGGAGGAGCCATGTGAATTTATATTTGATCAGAATCCTGAATAAAAGTAGGATGGAAAACGAGTGCCCTGACGTCAATCCCAATTTTTGGTACAGCACCGGAAAAATTATTTCAACAGTCAGACCGTGGGACACCCACACAGGGCCAGGGGCTGCCTCCACAAGGCAGGTGAGAGTTCCTGGGGTGGTGACCCTCGGAGCACTGGCAGGAACAACTGCCTGAAGCAGCTCCTGTTCTCCTGATCATCATCATCAACTCCTCATGGAATGGTGTGGGTTGGAAGAGACATTGCAGGTCATTTAGTGCAAACCTACTGTGATAAGCAGGGGCATCTTCAGCTAGATCAGGTTGTCAGAGCCATGTCCCACCTGACCTTGAAGGTTTCTTGGGATAGGGCATCCACCACCTCCCTGGACAACCCGTGCCAGCATTTTACCACCCTACAATCCCTATCTGAGCAGTCTCCCAATGCACCCACTCCTCACCTCCAAAACTTCTTACAGAGCCCTTCACTCACCTCATCAGCTCCTCCACTTTGTCGTCAATGTCCAAGTCCTCCTCGGAAGCCTCGAAGCTGTAGGACCTCTGGGCCAGGCTGTTGGCCAGGGGGTAGCGGGTGGGCGACATCTTCCCGTTGAAGGCGGACAACCTCTCGTTACTCTCCCTCCCGTTCTGATTCGTAGTGCAAGGCTGTGGGGAGGTGTCGTAACTGTTGCTCGGGGACGGGGACATCCCGGAGTGCTGGGTCTGCGTGGAAGCCGTGGCCGTCGAGGAAGACGCCGGGACGTTGTTGGTGCTGTTGCCGTAGGAGCCGCCTCCGTAGCCAGACCTTCTCCCAAATTTGTCGCTATGCTCTTGGTCGAGACGGTCCAAGGTTTCCAGGGCGTGCAGGATCTCATGCCTGGTCATTCCCGTGCGTCTCAGGCGCTGCAGGAGGTCGATCTGCTCTATGGTGAATCTTGGCTCGTCTGTGTAGTGAGACATGGTTTCCAGCAGGCTGGAAATGAGGTAAAACACAAAACACTTCAGGTCAATAGTTCTAGGCGGCACATGGAAAGTACTTTATAAATTTTGGTGCAAAACTTTGATGCACACACATGTGACAGCTCCAAGATTCACCTCCAAACAACCGGACACCTGCCGTGAATCCCAACCTCACTACATGGCAGAAGGGTGTTTATTTACCTTGGAGTGCTCCAACAGCATTCTGGACCTTTCATGCTTTCCCCACACCTGCACCAACCCTGCAGCTTGTACTCTTCTGCTTTTGATAAATCGTTGCTACAGAGACTGGGGTTGCTCAGTAATTAAGGCTGAAACTTGATTCCACACAAAATGTTGCCCAGTGCTGAGTACCCCCTAGAAAGGAATCTCAGATTTCTGTGGTAGCCATAGATCTGAGTTTTTCTGGACAAGTTTTAACCAGTTATGATGTGAGTTATATGAATCTCAACTCTTTCAAATCTTAACTACAAAGAGTTCAAGTTGCCCTAACTTTCATTGCTACCTTGAAAAAAAAAGAAGATAAAAACACACCCAACGGAAATTCTAGTGGCCTGTAGGACCCAGGTTGATTTGACTGAAGTTGGATTTCTGAAGTTAGGAACTTTTGAACCTGGAATGTTGTCACAGATTGCCTGCCCTGACAAGGAAAGTGCAGCACATCCAATTACTCCTGAGCTTTCATTTAGAGAAATAAGTCTTCAGCCTTTTGCCCTCCAAAGACTGGCTTCTCAGGTAACTCGACCATCCTTGTGGCTCAACAGAATCATTTTTAACTCCTAAACTTCCCATGGTGCCACAACAATGAACATTATTTGCTGCAAAGCCCAGAAATGAAACTGAAAAAAATCACAGTACGCTCCCTTAATCGCTCTTCTTTTCTAAGTCTCCTGGCTACAGATCCAAATGCCACACAAACAACAGGATCTCCTCCTTCAGAACTCTAGATCTTGAGAAGAAAGGATGGCAGATGGAGGGCAGGCAGAACTTGGCAAGCAGAATACGGCATTTTCCACCCTTCTCAGGAATCTTCTCGTGAGTCAAGGGTTTATTGCCATTCCTGCAGGAGAGCAGGGTGAAGAGATCACTCAAACTCCGGGAGATGTGACAGAGCTGATGTACAATCCCTGCGAGCCAGAGCAAATCACAGCTGAGGGAAAGTCAAGGAAGAATTCCAAGGAGCCTGTGAAAGCCAGGAGAGGGATGATGGCTGTCAGGACGAGAGACCTTCCAGGGACAGGGCTGCCTATTTCACCCCACAAATTTTGAGGATGGTTCCTCATGTCCATTTCTGCCCTGGCACAGAGAAGCTCCCAACAGGAGTCATGGAATGGCTTGAGATCCATAGTTGGGAAGAACAATACTGAGCACTGGCTTGTTGGAGTAGAGCTGAAGTAGAGCTGTAAAGACAAAGCCAGGATGCACAAATCCACAAAAATGGCACTTGCAGCCTGGGAAATAGAGAAATGAGAAGAAAAATCCCATCTTTGCCCTCGTCCAGCAACTACTGAGCCCCTTCCATTGTTTTTTGGGAGAAGGAAGCAGGAGGACGATGCAAGGAGATGACTCCCATCCAAGAAAATGCCTGTGTGAGAAGACAGACGTTCTACATCCACATCAGTGCTTCAGCCCAACAGGAATGTGCTGTCCTCTGGAAAATTGATTACTGGAAACGTCCAGGCCATTTTAAATTTTCCAAGACAAGCACCCAGACTGTTGAACCACAGGAGGGCACGGCAGGCAATGCAGCAGTCGACTTTCAATTCCTGCAACTGACTGGAATTGTAACAACCACAATTTGGAAGTGGCATCCCAGCCTGAGACCTTCGGAACTTGACAAGGAGCATTTGGAAACAGACGCGGTGTTCTAGGTTTGGCCTCTGGGGGAGGCAGGGCAGCTCCATCCTCCTCTCCCAGCTTTGGGAGAAGTGTCATAGGCACTTACTGACTCATCACAGACCGCTCTGAGCAGCAGAGTTTTCAAACAGAAAATCTTTTAACAGCTGGCCTTGAGGTGGTTTTCACTGCATATGCCAGCTCACCCTTCCCCTCAGGGAAATACTTGGTTTGGGCATTTCTTACCTGTATTTCTAATGTCACCTTTTCCTGGAACATTTATCTGTCAATACCAAGTTTCATGTGCTCAAGTTCTTTGTCTGAACTGGAGAATTAATTTAATGAGCCAGAGCCTCCAACCAGAATTACCTCCACTCAAAATTCCTACTTAAACAGACTCTACAACATTTAACACTAAAACATACTTTGAATTATTTAATCGTCCATTTATCATAGACACAGAAACCCAGAATTTTTGTCCTTGGTAGCCCTGTGAACTAAAAAACTCCCATCTGACAAAAGCAAGTCTTTCCAGATGGCTTCGAGAGTGTCAAGCAACACAGAATCATGGAATTACAGGATGGTTTGGATGGAAAGGGGCTGTAAAATCATTTACTTCCACCCCCTGCCATGGGCACAGACACCAGCCACTATCCCAGGTTGCTCCAAGGCCTGTCCAGCCTGGCCCTGGACACTTCCAGGGATGGAGCAGCCACAGCTTTTCTGGTGCCAGGGTCTCACCACCTCCTGCAGCAGCTGGTGGCCATGGCCAGCGATTCTCTCTAAAATTTGGGTGTCATTCCTAATTTGTCTTTAGTGCCAGGGCTCAGCTCCTGGATCTGGGTGCCCAGGCCAAATTAATCTCCTTTAGTGAATTACGCATAATGATTTGGTGAATCTCAAGTGTCCTTTAGTGAATTCCAGCTAATGAAGTGCAGAGTTTTCAGATGCAGGGGCCGGGGTTGAGCTCTGGTCGCTCGTGGCTGTATGAGGCAAAGAGCTCCGGCCTCAATTTGTCCCTCTTTGATACAGCTGAGCTTGTGCAGGAATTTCAGTTCACAGGGATGCAAAGGCTGCTGGGCAAGGCCACCCCCTTCCCCAGGAATAAGAAACTCAATGACTTCCAATTTGTCTTCTGGAGTCTCGTTCATCAGTAGACTTTAAAGCCTTGCAGAAAGTAATGTAAGAGTAGCAAACCAGTGTCAAATTAACTCCATGATACTGCGTTTAACACAACCACTGGAAAAACGTGGACAACTTGAAAAAAAAAAAACCCACTGAAATCAATAATCTGCTTGTCTGTCCATGCAAAGAATTCTTCCAGCCCTCCAACACTTTTAAGGCAACTTCTGAGTAGTTTTTCAACACTTAAGAGATAAGAACACCAAAATTAGAGTATCTCGCTGCTGGTCTCATTAATGTCATGCAGAGATGTTCAAAGGGCCTTGTTTATATTTGCACATTCAGCATATATTGCATTGACACATCTCATTGGTCTTCTTGATCTGGAACTCCTGTTCCCATCTTCACATGCTTTTCCACACAGCCATGACATCAAGAAATAATCCTGAGGGACTTTTATGTATTGAAAACAACTGTAGGAACTTGGAATTTTCCATTAAAACCCCAAAACAAATATTGCAAAACGTGGTATTACTGAACATGTTCCAACATTGCCAACTATCCACAACTTTTTAATGAATAACTACAGCAAGCATTATTTAGAACTGTTACTCGAGCAGGGCTTGGGTTATTTTCCCTTTTTAAAATATATTAATAAACTTACCCTGTTTAAAGATCAATTTACAAAGCAGTTAATTAAATCAGCCATTTTAGAATCACCCTAATTTCATTCACCTCATTAATGAGTGGATATTCTTCACCACTTCATCCCCCCGCCACACTGCAGTAAGAGTCTCTTATCCTCCTGCACTCCTCTGGCTATCTGTAATTCAATTTACTTCCCCCTCTTTTTCCTTGTGAAATACAATCAACTGCGAAAGTAGCAAGGGATAAAATAAGATAGAGACAAGCAGAATGATTGGGGGGTACAGGAGAAAATCAAGATGGAAAATACTTTTCCTGAGAACACGGACTGTGGACTGACTTTGCTGTAGGCAAATTTTGCTGCCTGTGTAGCAAAATATCCTCTACATCCCATGCTTTATCTGCTATCAGTATTCCCACCACTTACAGTGGGCTGTCAAATTTCCTTGGGGAGACACGCAAAAAAAGAGAGATAACCAAGGTAGAACAGCTGTGCATTTTTCTCCCTGAAATTTTGCAAGCAAAACCTCTGCAAATCTCTAATTAAGATCAAAACTAGAAGTGACAAATTTTCTGAACAACTGAATCTTGCCCTATAAAACAAAGTTTCTTTAGGTCCTGACAGAAAATAAGTAGCCTAAAGCATCAAACTTATTTACATTCCTTACACTAAGTTGACCCAAATAGATAGTCCAATTGTACCATTCCAAAGCATTAAAACTTCATGCTCATCTTTCACAGCTCATCCAAAAGCAACCTGAGGTACCTGAATACCAGATTGAAGGGAGAACACTAAGGAGATAAATAAAAAGGAGTCTGTTTTCCCTCCCAAACCCAGAGATGTAAAATATCCAGCAGGTCCCAACCAGTCCAACGCAGCACCACTCCTTCCCTTCCAAGGGGACTTTGTGGTGGGGAGGCTGTTCAGGGGCTGTTCTCACCAGCACTGCCTTTCCTTCTCATTCCATCAAGGTTTATTTAACCTCTTTTTTTTGTTTTTTCTTTTTTTAATGAATTTCACCCTTTGGATGTGGGGTTCTCTCCCCAGTTTGACTGTTCTGATCTCCAGTGGGGGTACATGGCCAGAGTGCCCTCTTCCCCTGTCTTCCTGCACTGTATAAGAAAAGTAAGGAAAAACACATCAAGGGTTTCTCACCTACTCTCACAGCCCAAGCCCACGCTGATACAAGAATCATTTATCCAACACTTAACTTTCTAGGTGATGGAGCACAGCAGAATAATCCCATAAAAACAGCTACGAGCTAAGTCCATGTCCAATTGAACTTGCAGAAGTTCAAAGCAATTCAATTACCCGTTTGGGAATAAGGCCAGACAGCAGCCTTAACACCTCTAACACTTGAGAAAATGGCTCTGGACTCTTTAATGATCACAAGAAATCATTTTTTCCACTCTCCTACTCACTGTAGATGAGTAGGAAGCACTCTAGCATCACTGAGGAGATGCTCTTCTGCAGAGGTCCTTCTCCAATTCCCATTAAAATTCACTGCTTTATCTAATAAGCAAAGCTCAAGACTGACAAAACCAGTTGTGCTTTTTGCTGTAAGACCTGTATTTGATATAATCTGCATAATATGGATGTGGGCAAGAGCCAAAGTGTTCAGAACAGGATCCTAAGTCTGGTAATTGGTTTAAGAATGATTCCGATCAAGTCCCATCAACTGAGGAGAGCAGGATGGGGAGAGATGCCAACATTTACCTTTCTCTGACACAAGGCACAGGGTAGGACCCCCCTGCACTGCACTGTCCTGCTCACAGGGACATCCAGGATTTGTCATCTCATTTATTACCAGAATTTTTCACAACATCGCAGGCACCTCCTTGGCGTCACTCAATGCCATCTCACCATTTAAATGGAACAGCAAAATCATGACGTAAGTTGTGTCCTTCCAGCTGAAATGGGTTCTTCCAAAGTACACAGCTAAAAAATCACTTTCTACAATTCATTAATTAAACCAGAGTTTTAATTACTATCACAGTTGAGAGATGAACTCCCTAATCTGTCAGATTTTTCCTGTGTGTCTGTGCATCCACTACTGGTGAGAACTGCAGCCAGAACAGCTCTGTGGGTGGATGTCCTTCTGATGTTAAAAATGGGCATTAAGGATGGCATTGCTATTTCCAAAGCAATGGAATTTGCTTTTCACCCAGTCTGATACTCAACCACCCAATTTACATGAAGTACTGCTCCAGATGCTTCCTACGAGAACCAGCGACGACAAAGAAACTCCACTTCCAGCTGCCCACCCTGAATTTTTTAACCCTGCTTTAGGTTATGCAAGCTTGTTTCTCTCTCCACATAAATTTATGAGATCTGAGGACCAAGCATAGTTTCATTCAGTCCTTCCTCTTCTACACAGATTCCCAGGCTGGTGTTGGTTGGAAGGGACCTCAAAGCTCAACTACCATGGGCAGAGATGGCACTGAGAGACAAGGCTGATCAGGGCCCCGTCCCAAAGGATGCAGCTGATTCTTACAAGACACTCAAAGGAAAGGCTTTCATTGAGCTATGGCTGTTCCACAAACAGCACTGACATATATCACCAAAAAAATCCCAGAATATTCTGAGTTGGAAGGGACACATGAGGATCACCAAGCCCAGAGGCAAAGACTGTGACCCTTCCAGGGCAGCTCTAAGGCACTGCTGGAAGAGAATTGGGGCATTTAGGGCATAACAGTATCCAGCTTTCTGAAAATCAAGCTTTGGCCTTTTCTGTTCTTGCTGAACTAATGACTCTCCTTAAATTTGGAGGGTGGTGAGGCCCTGGCACAGGTTTCTCAGAGAAGCTGCGGCTGCCCCTGGATCCCTGGAAGTGTCCCAGGCCAGGCTGGACAGGGCTTGGAGCAACGTGGGACAGTGAGTGGCATCCCTACCATTGAAATGAGATGATCTTTAAGGTTCCTTGCAACTCAAGCCATTGTGTGATTCGATGATTCACAGCAATATAAATATTTCAGAACCACCTAAAAACTTTGAACCATATAAAGCAAAGCTGCCTTCAAAACCAGGAGCTGATGCTGTGAATTCTGGGGTGTAACAGAGGATTAAGGATCTGACTCATCACTTATGTTCATCAGTTGCAACTCCAGTATTTTCAGAGGAGTTGTACCAGTTTTCAAGAGAGAGAAAAAACCTAAGGCCTGAAGTGCTCATCATGTCAAGGAACACAGAGCCATCCTCATCCATACGTTTGTATAATTATCTCCTGCAGTTGCATCTCTGGGCTCTGATTTTCAAAAAAAAAAAAAAAAAATAAAA